>JAFBJT010106894.1:161166-180402 GCA_016785325.1 Chascanopsetta lugubris | reverse complement strand
CCTCAGCCGTCAGCCCGCCTCACTGCCCGGCAGCGTCCGACATGTTTGACAGTCTGTGGTCCGAACTACAACAACAACACCCGGGACTAACCGACTGTCCTCTCCCCGCTCCTCTCCCCCTCTCTCTCTCTCTCACTCTCTCTCTCTCCCTCTCTCTCTCTCTCCGCCCTTTCGCGTTTCCACCCTCCCTCCTTCTCCTCCCCGAACAACGGACGAGCTCCAACAAGTCTGCCCGTGCTGGCCCCCTCCTTCCCCGGGCCCCTCCTCCCGCTCCTCCCGCTCCTCTGCCCCGGGCCCCGGTGCTGAGACGCGCCGCTCTCTGACTCACATTCCTCGGATACCGACGCAGGCCGAGCCGACACATCACCTGGACCCAGTGGGAGAGATGTGGCCGGTAACGGCACCGAGGTATGTGACGGTTAATCACGTGGTTTTGATTCGCTCCGTTCAGTTCACCCCATCAGTGATCGATGGTATCGATACATCAGAGTCATCACATGACATTTACAAGAGGGATTGGAAGTGAAGTAATGGAGATATAAAATAGAGAGGGAGAAGCTCATTAGAAATTTAATAAGTAGAAAGTATATATTAAATATATGTATATATATATATATATATATATATATATATATATATATACATACATACATACATATTATAAGTATATATTATTATCCTGAACTATGATAAAAACAGGAGCGAGAAAAACTACAAGGAATTTACAACCATAGATATAAAACTGCAATAGAAAATAGAAATAGATGAAATAATAAGAAAAAAGAAAGAAATAATAATACAAACTATTTTTTTTGGTAAATTCTGAATCAGACCATTCTACTGATCCCAAAAGATCAACACAACACAGGTGCCCCTTCTACAAAGAGTAATCATTAATCACTTAAAGGTCCAGTGTGTCACATCAATATACACAATATAGATATTGTCAAAACTGTGTCGTAAAATAATTCTATTGTCTTTTCTTACTGGTACAATCACCGGAATGTATGAATGAGCCTTTCATTTTTACATCTGGAGGCGGCCATGTTGTTTGAAGGGTGAGGATCCTCAGTTGCAACTTGTAACCTCATCTCTAAATGTTAAATTCTACACACTGTACCTTTAAAATCATTTTGTCACTAAAGCACATTGAAACGAGCAGTAGAGGACAATGTCCAGAAAGATTCCATGTAGCAGTGTCAAATATCAAGAGAAGGGTTTCAATCAAATTCAACCAAATGAAATGAATAAACATAGAGACGGTAAATACACAACGTATATCGACAGTCTGTGATGTGAAAAGCTCCATCATTCAAAATGTCTGCCGTCTGAAAGTAGCCTCTTGATAGCATTCCTTTGTTTACATGAGTATATTGCATTGTACATATCCGCTAACTATGATAAACAGAGACACTGCTTCCACTGTATATGGATCCTGGATCAAGGTGTGTGAGGATGGATCCTGTATAGATCCTGGATCACGGTGTGTGAGGATGGATCCTGTATAGATCCTGGATCATGGTGTGTGAGGATGGATCCTGTTTGGATCCTGGATCACGGTGTGTGAGGATGGATCCTGTTTGGATCCTGGATCACGGTGTGTGAGGATGGATCCTGTTTGGATCCTGGATCACGGTGTGTGAGGATGGAACCTGTATAGATCCTGGATCACGGTGTGTGAGGATGGATCCTGTTTGGATCCTGGATCACGGTGTGTGAGGACGGATCCTGTTTGGATCCTGGATCACGGTGTGTGAGGATGGATCCTGTATAGATCCTGGATCACGGTGTGTGAGGATGGATCCTGTTTGGATCCTGGATCACGGTGTGTGAGGATGGATCCTGTTTAGATCCTGGATCACGGTGTGTGAGGATGGATCCTGTTTGGATCCTGTTTGGATCCTGTTTGGATCATGGTGGATCCACAGATCAGGATGTCATGGCAGTTGATTGTGACCTCTGACCTCACGTGGACGTGTAGATCTCCCTGCATCCTGTTTATATCAGTGTTTCCAGTTTCCATGTGACTCCCTGAGGTTTCTACCTTCTTTTGTTTCTCTGTCAAAAGGGAAACGTGGTCTAAGGACAGAGGATGTGACTCACCCTGTGAGACGAGTTGTGATTTGTCAAATTTGATTGCAGGGGCGGGGCTAATGTGACCAACAAGATCTGCACAAATGTTGAAACCGCCATGTTTAAAAACAAACGGTTGAGGAAGTTTCATGTGTCCATCCAGTGTTGCTATGGAAACAGGAAACAGGAAACAGCAGTGGCCTGAGGAGGCGACCCGGTGATTCCTGACTCTGTGGTCATTCTGCATTTTACCGATGTTGTACAGTGACGTAAAGACGCGGCTCTGACTCGGCCGGTCGCCACGGGGAAAACAAACAGGTTCTGAGGTGATACTGGCGCTGAACCGACGAGCACCAGCGCCCTTGTGGTGGGAAAGAGGTATTGCAGAGGAACGGCAACATCTTTGGTAGAAAGACAAGTCTCTGCTGAGGTTTTCAGATGTAAATGTGTGTAAACACCTGAAACCAGATTCCAGCAGGCCTTGTCCAGACGGAGATGAGTTTCGGTGAATCCGCAAAAAAGATTTTTTTATCGTAGAGAGGTTTGCTCCGCGCGGAGCTGGCGAATATGTAACCCAAATATGCAAATTCTTGAAACCGGAGAGTGACCAGAGTGATACAATCTCAAGAGGCCTTCAATACGTTTCTGTCTTTACAACCGATACACGTCTTTTCTGTAAACAATGGCACCAAACAACAACAACTGTGGCGGGTTACATCGTAAGAGTTGGGTGCGCATGCTCCGTGTCTTCCTCTCTGTTTTCGGCGCATTCCTGTGGCAGCGTTACGGCGCCAACTACAGGCCTGGCATCTGTACTACAGCGTTTTCAGTAGTTTCAAGGAGAAAACCACTTTTCTGTGTACGATGCCTCGTTTAGGGAAAAGAAATGGATTGTTTTGATCTGCGTGTCACCCTGAACTGATTTGATCAGTCTTAACTCATCAAATAAATCAAATCGACCCGATAAACAAAACCAAAACTATCGACTTTCATTCGTAAAAACTCAACCTGAACTCAACTCAAGGTGAAAAACCTCCCGACTCGATGCTGCTGATCGCTCACTGGAGGGAAACTGCCAAAATCTCAAAGGTGTGTTATTGATATTGTTAGTCATCAGGGAGCTGCAGTGATTTATATCAAACACAGCGCGAAGTCAGATTTGTGTTTATTCCGATACAGACTTTTCTTCATTCCTTCCCGTTCATGGTGTCGACAGCGAATACAAAAACTTCAGCCTTCAAACGCAAACCATTATATAACAAGTTCGTTAATAATTAACCTTTTACAAGTGGAACACGGAGAAACTAGATCTCTCACACACACACACACACACACACACACACCCACATAACTGCAAACACTTTCACACACACACACACACACTCCAACACCAAAGGGGGTCGGCTTACCTCTGTTTGCTGTCCTGACACTGGTCCGTGTGTTGGATCTGAGCGTGGTCCTCGTTCAGTGGGCGGAGCTGCGAGCAGGAGGCGGACAGGCGGTGTTTTTTGTCGCGCTGGAGGCGGGGCAGGACGCTCTGACGGAAGAGGTCCTTCCTGGGCTTCACCTGCGGGACACGGCGGATAAGAGGTGAAACGCTGCCTTCTCTTAAAGGTGCAGTGTGTACCATTTCCGCCATTTTGGTCACTTCTAAAAGAATATTCCAAAACCATTGCATTCATGAGTTTATAATCACCTCAGTGTTTTATTTGTTTTCCATTCTATTATTACCCTTGAATGAGCCCATTAGTGTACATTTACACGAGGAGCGGTTCCTCTCTACGGGGGCCGCCATGTTTTTTTTTTACAGTAGTAAAAGTGGGCGTACTAAACGTCTTTAGAGTTTTAATGACAACTGAAGTCGACCTCAGGTTCTCCTGCATGTTCAGAAGGGTGAGAGTGAGGTGATGGATACAACATGCAACTTCACCTCTAGAGGTCACCAACTCTTACACACTGCACCTTTAAAGGGACTCACCAGGTCCATGGACGATCCCAGAGAGTACTTCCTGCTCACCCTGCGCTCACGCACCAACACAAGCGACGGGACTGTCGCAAAAAAGAAACACATCAAAATGAAATATTAACTTAATATGAAGCTGATGGAAACAGGATCAATTAAGCGTCTTTATCTGTGAGTTGTTGTTGTTTTGATATCGAGCAAACTTAACCTAACGTAACCCTGTGGAAAGTCAGTGAACGGCCTCATCCACAGAGGCAGGTCTGAACAAGTTAACAATCAAATGAAAGCTCATCCAAGTTTGAGATCTAGAGATGAAAGCCTCCCTCACTAACATCACTTCTCATCAACATGTTTTAAAAGATGACTTTTATTGACCATGATCCAAAACAAGCATCTACAGTGAGTGGAGAAAAAGATCTCCTTTAACTGTGTTAGATTATTACATTGATATAGATTTGAGTAAACTAGGCTTTTGGCCAATAGAGGAAAAATAAAATATTGTAAAATGAAAAAGCCAACATTTAAGAATGAGATTATAAGAATATTATCGTTTGTTATTTGAAACAGAACCTTTATCAGTAAAGTGAAATATTTGAAATTCCAAATAAAAGCAAGGCCAAATCAAAGGCTGGTGCTCCAGGAAATGCAGTTCACTGTCACTTCAATCAAAACTACTACAATACTATGTTATGTTATTGTATACTATGCTATGCTTTGCAATGCTATAATTGGTTATGTTATACTATACTATACTGTAAGATTCTGGGCTGTGCTATACTATACTTTGCTTCACTATTCTAAACTCGATCATTCTATGCTGTGCTCTGTTGTACCATTCTACTTTATAATATACTGTACTATCTTAGACAACACCATATTATACTATACAACTCTATGCTGTGCTATAATATACTATGCTATATTATACGATTCTACTCTGTGCTTTGCTATACTATACTATCTATATTATACTATACTATACTATACTATCTATATTATACTATACTATACTATCTATATTATACTTTACTATACTATACTATCTATATTATACTATACTATACTATCTATATTATACTATACTATACTATCTATATTATACTATACTATACTATCTATATTATACTAAACTATTCTATACTATCTATATTATACTATACTATACTATCTATATTATACTAAACTATTCTATACTATCTATATTATACTATACTATACTATCAATATTATACTAAACTATTCTATACTATCTATATTATACTAAACTATACTATACTATCTATATTATACTAAACTATTCTATACTATCTATATTATACTATACTATACAATCTATACTTTACTATACAATCTATATTATACTACACTATCTATATTATACTATACTATACAATCTATACTTTACTATACAATCTATATTATACTATACTATACAATCTATATTATACTATACTATCTATATTATACTATACTATACTATCTCTACTTTACTGTACAATCTATATTATACTATACTATCTATACTTTACTATACAATCTATATTGTACTATACTATTCTATACTATCTATATTATACTATACTATACTATCTCTACTTTACTATACAATCTATATTATACTATACTATACTATCTATATTATACTATACTATCTATACTTTACTATACAATCGATATTATACTATACTATTCTATACTATCTATATTATACTATACTATATTATCTATACTATACTATACTATACAAGCTATATTGTACTATATAATTCTATGCTGTGCTTTGCCGAATACTGTACAATACTCGGGCTGTCAGATTCATTTGCTCGTCCTATCAAAGGGGGAAAATATCTGTTTCTCCCTCTCTCTGCCCAGAGCTGTGATTAAACGCTCGGCCTCACCGTCTTCCATGAGATCATTTGAATAAATGTGAGCGTAATGCAATCAGCAGCGAGCGCTGCGACCGGACATTCTGTCCGACTCACCGCGCAGAGCCCTGCACCGTCTCTCAGACAGCACTTCAACAGGAAGAGCCTGACCTGCATCCAGCCTCCTTCCTCCTTCCAGCTGCTATATTGCGTTTTTTTTTTTTTATTTATTTTTTTTTTTTACTGCTGTACGTTCCCGAGGAATTTTTCAGTCGCATGAACACAAAGAAAAAAATGTGCCTTGAGCCTCGGTGGCACCTGGAGCTGAGGGGGTCCAGCTGCTGGAGTTCACCGCTCTCTAATCCAACCTCGCTTGTCACACGGGATTTTAGGATTGATATGACTAACTGATCGGCAGCTGCTGAGAATCAAAGTGTGTGTGTGTGTGTGTGTGTGTGTCACCAGAGCATGGGTCCAGTATCTCTCTGTGCCTTGACAGCTGTTGGAGGATAGTTTCTCTGTGTGTTTCATCATCAATCCCGGACTCTCTCAGCTCTGCATCAGTCACATACAGCAAACCCTACACACACACACACACACACACACACACACACACACACACACACACACACATGGAGAGTGTGTTATGATTAAAGGAGCCATGTTTAGGATAAAGTGACATCTAGTGGTGAAATTGCCTGTAGGGGAACCTATGGATGGTAGTCCTCAGTTAGTGTTAAAGGTTAAAGGTGCAGTGTGTAAGATTTTGGTCATTTGGCCAAATTGGGACGTATGTGGCCCCTGAACTTAAATGAGTTCGACACCCTTGGTTTCGACTCTAGGGCCGGTTTGGGCCCCGAGCCTGTGTTTGATTAGATTCATGAAAACAACAAACACATTCAGCTGATCAACACTGTAAAAAAAACCAAAAAAATTTATATATATATATATATATTTCATCCCTCCAAAAGATAGCAGAATGAAAAACATCGGCTCACAGTCCAAAGGCAGATTAGGATTTTATCACTCACCTCCAGACCATAATATTCACTTTCCAGCGTCTTGGTGTACTGCGGCAGGCCGATCTGCCTCAGCCACCAGGCGATGGAGCGATTATTCATGTCTGAACAGCAAAGGGAGAAGAAGCACATACCACACACACACACACACACACACACACACACACACACACACACACACACACACGTTAGTACATGCATTTTGGTGAGAAAAGAGAAACTCTGCAGAGTAACATGTAAGAGTGACTCTACCTGCTACCAGTCTCCAGAGTCTCTCTGCTTCTTCTTCTTCTGCTTCTTCTTCTTCTTCTTCTTCTTCTTCTTCTCTCCTCACACTCACATTTCCTTCTCCTCTAACTCTCTCTCTCCTCTTCCTCCTCTCTCCTCTTCCTCTCCCCGTGTTTGCATTCTCGATTTGCAGCCGACTCTCCGTCATAAACTATCTCTCTCTCTCTCTCTGTCACCTCTTCTCGCTGCAAGTGGAAGCCCGCTGCCCCTCAAAAACCTGCTGGGTCGCCCTCACAGCCAATGGGATGGCGCGGCGGGCACCTGGTCGTTACCCCGCGGAAGACGGCGAATCACAGCGCGGGGGAATTTAGCGTTAGCCTCCCCGGGCAGGCGGGGCTTAGCGCGGGTCGAGGCATGTCGGCGAGGGGGAGCTGAGGAAAACAAGCAGTTGGGTGGGGGCGGGGGGCGGTGGGGGGGGCGGGGGGGGAGTGTTAGGCAGCTGTCAACATGTCATGTCAGACGCAGGCATGTGTTTTGATCGGGGGCAACAGGGATCTGCAGGGACGGGAGTTAGACTGACCCCTGGTGGTCAGGTAGGAAGTGGCAGGTCGTCACGGTCGATGTCAGGAGGCGCTGTGTGAAAGAAACCAGATGTGTCCAAACTGTGGCCTTGTGGGTAATTTTTTAAAATTTGTTGGCCCGCAGCAAATTCTCAAAATCAAATGGAATGCGGCCCCACACACGCATCGTACTTCTTGGTTTTTAACACAAGGTGGCGCTACCGTTTCATCCAAGACAGTCCTGCATCGGGGACACTTTGGTCAAACTCGGTGCCAGACCCGACCCCTCGTATTTTCAAAATAAAACCCGTTCATATCAGATCCGCGACCCGACCCGCACTCGTGATTGAACGCGTGACGGCAACAATCGCACATATTTGCGTTTGTTTTTGTTTTTTTTAATTTGTACATTTATAAAATGTGTAACATTTTATTGAGACAGTCTGAATGAAAACCCATTCATGGAAAGTATTTGTTTGTTGTTTAAGCACAGTTATTCACCAGGCATCATTTTCCGACATTTGATTGATGTGGTGAACTTTAATAATTTATGAAATCATTAATATTTGTCTGTGTTTGGCCCTCAGTGAAAAAAGTGTTAACACCCCTGGTTTGGTACATCAGTGTTTGTACACACTCAAAAGGGGTGGTGAGAGTGCTGCAGCACCCCCTGGTGGAGGGTTGGGATATCTGCATCTACATCAACAGAAATGAACCAAATTCATCACAAATAAGACATTAAAAAAAGTTAGATTCACATTTTCCAATCTTCCTTATGATATTTGAGGATTGTTGGGATTTCTGAATCCATAAAAATGACTTTTACGTTTATATTTACTTTTTTATTGATTTAGCGACATCTAGTGTTGAAAGTTGCACCCCTCCCCTCCAAACACTGCATTTTATCATTGTGTGCCACACATGAGCCACACTATCTGTGTGTGTGCGTGTGTGTGTGTGTGTCAGGGTGCGTCAGAGGAAAAAGGAAGTTGTGGCGTGAAGTTAAAAGCCTTCAACACTCTGCAGCTCTGCAACACCCACCACGGAAGAAACGGCGGCAGAAACAGAAAGAGAGAGAGAGAGCGAGAGAGTCTGAACACGAGATAATGAGGAGAGGACGCGGACGACAAGAAGCCAGAGACATCCGAGGATATAACTGAAGGTGAGAGAACCCAACATTCAGATTTCATTTCATTTCAAGATGTAATGTTGTGTGGAACCTGCTGGAGTACAAGGAGGCCAGTGTTTGACAGAGGGAACAGAGGGCGAGCGAGATAGAGGTAAAGAAAGAGAGAGAGAGAGAGAGAGAGAGAGTGTTCGTTATAGGCCACATGATTTCCTAAGTTGATTCCGAGACAAAGCTGAACTCAGTGCTGCTCTGTATCTTCAAGGTGTAATAGTAATCTATTACTGTTGGATTCAGTGACCACTACTTTTTTTGATAATGTAACTGATTCACTCATCATCTATCTCATTCATTTGTGAGGATTTAAAGGTGCAGTGTGTAAGAGTTGGTGACCTCTAGAGGTGAAGTGGCACGTTGTATCCATCACCTCAGCCTCACCCTTCTCAACATGCAGGAGAACCTGTGGTCGACTTCAGTTGTCATTCAAACTCAGAAGATGTTTAGTGTGTCCACTCTGGGCTACTGTAAAAACATGGCCGCCCTCGTCGAGAGGACCCACTCCTCATACGTTAATGGATTCATTTTAAGGTGATGGAAATGAATACATGAATGAAGTGACAAAAATGACACACTGTACATTTAAATGCACGTCTGCGCAGATCCAAGTTTACATTTAAAGGAATGCAAGTAATCTATTACTGTTGGACTCAGTGACCTTTACCTTAAAGGTGCAGTGTGTAAGATTTCTGTCATTTTTGTCACTTCTACAAATATAACAAAACAATTACATCCTGACATTTTCATGAATGTATATTCACCTTGATGTTTTTTTTCTCCATTACCCTTAAATGAGCCCAATAATGTATATTTACATGAGGAGTGGGTCCTCTCTATGGAGGCGGCCATGTTTTTACAATATTAAAAGTGGACGTACTAAACATCCTTTGAGTTTTACTGACGACTGAAGTCGACCACAGCTTCTCCTGCATGTTCAGGAGGGTGAGGTGATGGATACAACACGCAACTTCACCTCTAGAGGTCACCAACTCTTACACACTGCACCTTTAAAAATCAAACTCATTCGATTGATCTGATTAATTTGCGAGGATGATGTTTTCCAACTGTGTTTCCTCCTGTTTGTGTGACTCAGAGGTCAAAGATGGAGTTGTGGCGACAGTGTGCGCTGTGGCTGATCGACTGCAGAGTCCTTCCTGAGAACCACCGGGTCACATGGGGGGGGGCACAGGTACACAGCTGTTTCACACACACACACACATTTTATTTTTGGCCTTGAATTGAATGTATCTGTGTGTGTGTGTGTGTGTGTGTGTTTAGGTGTGTGACCTGGCTCAGGCACTGAGAGATGGCGTGCTGCTCTGCCAGTTGCTCAACAACCTGTTGCCACAGGCCATCAATCTGAGGGAGATCAACCTGCGCCCACAGATGTCCCAGGTAACACACACACACACACACACACACACACACACACCAATCTTTTCCTGCTCCATTTCCATAGGACATTTCCATAGCGACCAGCAGCGGCACTGACGCCCCTCAAGTAGAAAGATAGGAAAATGCTCTTCATCCCTCATCATGTGGAGAGCAGAGCTCAAATCACAACAAGGACACTTCACCATTAGTTTGATAGGATGGACTACATATCATTTGAATGTGTGTGTGTGTGTGTGTGTGTGTGTGTGTGTGTGTGTTGAACTATTTTCACGACTTTGAGGAGTTGTTTGAAACCCATCAATCTTATCTGAGCCGAATGAATATAAAACGTCCTCTCCGCGCGGACGTGAGAGGATGATGGATGACTGGTTGATGAAGGGATGGACAGGGTCAGGAGGAAGGATGGAAGGATGTGTGGGTGAAAAGATGGATGGATGGATGAATGTTGGAATAGGGGATGGATGAAACGATGGATAGGTGGATGGGATATTGTACATAATCTGAAAAGTTTCTGAAACACGATGATTGTCAAATCAAGCGGACACATAAAACCAACATACTTGTTTATTTTAATCGAGTTCCATCAAATTTATTAGAGAAACGAAACTGAAATCATGAACTCATAAGAATAAACATAATCTCACTTCACAGTTGAGGACATTTCTGTTCAGCTCATTCAACTTTACCCTAAAGTAAAAGCTCCGTGACGCTGAGTCGGTAAATGTTTCATGTCTGGGACTCGTCGCTGAGAACCGACGAGTCAAAGACGAGACTCTGACAGAATGAGAGTGTTTTCAAAAGGAAGAGACGCCGTCACGTCCTGGAGGGAAGTCCTCCGGCGGGACTCACCGCCATGTCTCAAACTGTGTGTGTGTGTGTGTGTGTGTGTGTGTGTGTGTGTGCATGTGTGTGTGTGAGAGCAGGAGCTAATGTGAAACTCTGGGAATCCCTATGAGGTCAACGGTTGTGAAGTAACATCCCATGAAGAGTTGACTCTCACAGCAGTTACACAATCAGAGGATCTTCCCTGTTCAAGCTGCTGCGTGAACCTCCTCCTCCTCTTCATCTTCTTCCTCTTCCTCCTCCTCCTCTTCCTCCTCCTCCTCCTCCTCCTCTTCCTCCTCCTCCTCCTCTTCATCTTCTTCCTCCTCCTCCTCTTCCTCCTCTTCCTCCTCTTCTTCCTCCTCCTCTTCCTCCTCCTCCTCCTCTTCCTCCTCATCATCGTCCTCCTCCTCCTCCTCCTCTTCCTCCTCCTCCTCCTCTTCCTCCTCCTCCTGGTCATCCTCTTCCTCCTCCTCTTCCTCTTCCTCCTCCTCCTCCTCCTCCTCTTCCTCCTGGTCGTCCTCTTCCTCCTCTTCCTCCTCCTCGTCGTCGTCATCCTCCTCTTCCTCCTCCTCATCTTCCTCCTCCTCATCTTCCTCCTCCTCCTCTTCTTCCTCCTCCTCATCTTCCTCCTCCTCCTCTTCCTCCTCCCAGACTGATGTGATGTGAGCTGCAGTATCAGTCATAACTCGACATTTCCCCTTTTTCTCAAATTAGAGTTCCTCATTTCCAGAGAGAGAGAGAGAGAGAGACAGAGAGAGAGAGACAGAGAGAGAGAGACAGACAGATAGAGTTGCATGTTTATTAATACTTTTCATCATACTGAGAATGAAGTGAGAAAAACCTGCCTATGTGGTTTCCAGTGTTCGGCATTTAAAAAAAGTCCCAAGTTACAGCTTCGAATTCAGTCACTGCGCTGGAACAGCAGCTCAGTTTGCAGCTTCATTCAAGTTACAGTCACAAGTTACTTCTCCTGAAAATCAACGCATTTACTAACCGAGTTCCATCTTTATAAAAACAATGATTCACCAGGGGAAACAACTGTTCTCTGACTTTTTTAAATGTTCAAATTTGTCAAAGAATTTGGTAATTTAGTGAACTAGTCTTACTTCTGAGAAGTAACTCAGTTCTGTAGTTAACAGTGTTATTATTGTTATCATCATTATTGTTTATCAGTGATGTATTGATGTCATTGTTAATTAGAATCAATGTCTGTGTTCAGTTCCTGTGTCTGAAGAACATCCGGACGTTTCTGGGAGTTTGTCAGGAAAGATTTCACCTGAAGAAGAGTGAACTGTTCGAGGCCTTCGACCTCTTCGATGTCCGGGACTTTGCAAAGGTACCAACCCATTCATCCATCCAGTCATCCATCCACCCATTCATCTATCTATCATCCATCCATCCATCATTTCATCCATCACTTCATCCATCCATCATTTCATCCGTCCATCCGTTCATCCTTCCATTCATCCAAACATCCATCCATCCATCCATCAACCATCCATTTATCCATTCATCCATCCATCCATCTATCCAACCACCCATTCATCCTTCCAACCATCCATGCATCCATACATCCATCCATCAACCAACCGTCCATCCATCCTTCAATCCATCCATTCATCCATCCATCCATCCATCATCCAACCATCCATCCCTCCAACCATCCATCCATGCAACCATCCATTCATCCATACAACCATCCATCCATCAACCAACCATCCTTCCAACCATCCATTCATCCATCCATCCATCCATCATTTCATCCTTCATCCATATACCTAACCATTCCTTTCATCCATCTATCCATTCATCAATCTATCTTCTATACATCTAGGCTTTCATCCATGCACCCTTTGTCTCATCCTTTCCTCCTTCGTCTGTCCATCCTCTCATCCATCCATTCATCCATCCATTCATCCCCCCATCCATCCATCCATCCATCCTGAATGTACAGATAACTGTAGGTTCCTTCACATGAACAGCAGGTTTTAAAACATATTGATTATGTTTTTGTGTTGGAAACCTTTATTAGCTTGTTGTCCTTTAGCAGTATTTACAGTATGTACAATATGTACAGTACCTACAGTATTTACAGTGTGTACAATCTGTCCAGTACCTACAGTATTTGCAGTAAGTACAATATACACAGTAAGTACAGTATTTACAGTAGGCACAGTGTCTGAAGCCCTGTGAGCCCACTTTAAGGGGAAGGTTGAACTGCCTGTGCAGCAGCAGCCTGCAGACGCCCACACGGCTCCAACAGGAAGTCACAGGGTGATTCTCTTATTGAAGTGACTCGATGAGTTCATCAGCTCACAACTTCACCGCTTCATTTCACTTTCGGTGCCGTGCAGCCTCACTCACTCACTCACTCACTCACTCACTCACTCACTCACTCACTCACTCACTCACTCAGCAGCAGCAGCAGCAGCAGAGGTGGAGTGTGTGCTCCGTGTGTGTGTGTGTGTGTGCGGGGAAAGAGGAAGCGGGAGATGGAACCCTCACCCTGACGGCAGGGTCTCGTGGTTTCGATCTGTTTCCTGACTTCCTGTCTCTGAGATTCTCATTTCACTTTACTGTAATGTATAGTGACGTGGGGTAAGGAAGGGATCAGATTGATAGAATCCAGGAGCTCCACTGAAATGAACGTGTGAGTCCGCAGTGAAGGTCCCGTGCCGCCAATCAGAAGCTGAACTGAACTGGTCCCAACTGACCAGACAAGGGAACGGCGTCATTTAAAAAGATGATGTTTTTAACTTAAAGGTGCAATTTCTGTCTCTTCTGTTGGTAGAAGAACAGTTACACAGTGACATTTTTTTAAATGAATTTGTACTCGCCTCAATGTAGATTCAATTGAGTTCAGCGATTTTAAGGTGCCGTGTGTAAGATTTCCGTCATTTTCGTCACTTGTATTGGTAGAAAAACAATTCCGAACGATGACGTCATGACATTTTCATAATCAGCTAAATGTGTTTTTGTTCACATTACCGTTAAATGAGCGCTTTGATGTGTATTCACATGAGGAGCGGGTCCTCTCTACGGGGGGCCGCCATGTTTTTTACAGTGCCATTTTACAATGGTTCGTTCGGTCGTTTTTTTCCTTTAAGAAATCTATAGTCGACTGATATGCAAATGAGCTTGAGTTCAATAGCTGAAGACAAGATGTCTCCCACTTCACTGAACAGAGAGAGATTTCTTGCACGTTTTGAGCAAACGGCCAACGGCGGCCATAGCTTGGACACCCCTGATGTAGGGAGTGTTTGTAAATGGAGGCGGCCATTTTATCTGGAAGGGAACAAGAAGAAGAAGAGAGAGAGAGAGAGAGAGAGAGAGAGAGAGAGAAAGATAAGAATCAGATCTTTAGAAACAGTCCAACATGGAGTCTCAGCTGTTCACTCAGCTGTTTGTCTCATTCCACCTCAGACTTTCACTTCTGGTTCCATCCTCTCTCTCTCTCTCTCTCTCTCTCTCTCTCTCTCTCTCTCTCTCTCTCTCCCTCTCTCTCTCTATGTCTCTCTCCCCCCTCTCTCCTGGGTGAAAATAGAAAAGCACACTTCAGCAGATCTGCGCAGTATCTTCTTTAGTCTTTACTTTGGCAGCATATTTCATTCATTGACGTGTTGTGAGGATCCACCTTAGTTTCATTTCTCTCAGAAAGTCCAGAATCATTGTGCAGGACTTTGTGAGTCGCAGGAACAGATGATGTGAATAAAAGGCAGAAAGAAAACAAGGAATAGAAGGTTTCTGAAACACTGAGAGTTTCACCCTGAGTGCAGAAATATTTTAATTTTCTTATTTACGTTTATTGTATTTATTTATGTTGAATGTATTTGTTCATTTACTTACTTACTCGTTCGTTTATTTATTTATTGTATCTATATTATTTATTTTATATTGTTCTATAATTATTATTATAGATAGATGTTTGTATTATTTATTTATTATTTCATCCTTATTATTTTTTAGTGTTTTTTAGCTATATATATATATATTTTTTTTCTAGCTTTTCTCTTTTTAGCACACGTTTAGTTGAGAGAACGATGACTTTCCTCTGTAGCCACATGTCACACATCCTGAGTGATCACATGACTCATGATATTGCCTCATCATGATACTGCTCTTCACATCCGACAGTCAGAGTCAAACCAGGTCAGAGGAGGATGATTGAACAATGTGTTACATCGCTGCAAACACACCCTTCACCACCCTCCGTCTGTGGCTGGAGCTGCTCTGGACATCATATATATGTCATATATATATATATATATATATATATATATATATATAATAACCTAATGTGTGTGTGTGTGTGTCACAGGTGATGGACACTCTGTCCACTCTGTCTCATTCCTCCATCGCCACACAAAAAGGAATCCAGTGAGTACTTCAACCTGCTCCTACTTGACCTTTCACCCCCGCTACTCTCTATTCAGCGTCTTTAACCACCGCACAGTAGTTTGAAAGGTGCATTGTGTGGGATTTGGTGACACCTAGTGGTGGGTGTACACCTCACAAGCACGTAGGAGAACCATAGACCGGACATGAAGATGAATGTGGCGTCCGTGACGTCACCCGTAGGTTTTCTGCCCGTGAGGCTCGAAGTGGGCGGGTCACTCGTCGCATTCTTGCCGATGCCTGACTCCTCCTACTTTCTGGCTCACCCAAAAATGGGCAAAGAGGCGGAGCACAGGTGGAGCTGGGGGTGGGTCCATGGTGCTGTCGGAGCATCCGTAGAGGTGTCACTCAGGAGGCCACGCCCCTTAATTATGCACAGTTTCAAACCTCAAAGGAATGAAACTAAGTGAGTTCGGAACCCCCCCCCCCCCCCCCCCCCCCCCCCCCGACCCCCCCCCCCCCCCACCCCCACCCCAGCGCAGTTACCATGGGAACCAATCTACGGGGACTGACTCAGCTTCAAGTGGCCACCCTGTGAACTGCAACTTGTTCCACTCTGGGCCGTAATGGTGCAACATGGCCGCCGACGTAGAGAGGACCTGCTTTTCATGTAGATCAGTGTTATGGTTGTTTGTTTAAATTCACCAAAATCCCACACACTGGACCTTTAAATAAGTATGACACTTTAACAAACAATGAAGATCATTTAAAAATGATAGTTTATATCACCTCCTTTAACAGATATTGTAGTATAGTATTATAACAGCTGGATTAGATCACATTGACATCATTGTACGTGATTTTATCATTCTGATTATAATTATAATAATGATATAATAATACTTATAATGTCAGTAAATAGACGCTGTGGTGTTTTCCTCCTCCAGGCCGTTTCCTTTGGAGGAATGTTCCACTGATGATGAGATCTACAGCGGCCTGTCAGACAAGATAGAGTGAGCTCTTTTCATTGCATTTCATTTTTCGTTGAACCATCGTAGTTTTTTTTTTTTTTTTCAGGGCAAATATAAGATTGTTTGAAATCAAAAGGCATTTATAGTAAAAATGAGAATCTCTCTGTTCTCTATGATACTTGTGATATTGAGCCAATAAAAGTGTGCTATGGACCGTAAAGGGAATCAGTCTGACAAATGAATACTCCAGTCAGGTCAATTGTATTTATGTAAGACCAAATCATAACACCAGTGAACGTTATTGATGATTGTTGAAATAAAATGCCAATATGCAAACGGAATCCTTCCAAGTGCCAAACACGGCCCCTGAATATGAATAAACCATGAGTCGTGATGATTGAAGAGGAGAGTCGTGTGTTTGAGGAAGAAGCCAACCAAGAATCTTACATGTATGGGTTTGGAAAAAGTTGTTAACATTGTGTGTGTGTGTGTGTGTGTGTGTGTGTGTGTGTGTGTGACAGTGACACGGTGGATGAGGACGATGACTTGTACGACTGTGTGGAGGACGAAGAGAACGAAGGGGACGAGATCTACGAGGACTTGATGAGGACGGACGAGCTGCCTGAAACTGTGAGTGTGGTTGGAGTCACATGAAGTCAAATGCTTGATTTAAAGGTGCAATATTTGAACATGGGACTCTGTGGAGATCGACTCAATTTTGGAGCCGGCCTCAAGTGGCCACCCTGTGAACTGCAAGTCATTCCACTTCCACATTGGACTCATCCGTCAGCCCTGGATGTTGCTGCTCGGTTCTAAGTTATCTGTGATGGTTGAAACAGATTAACGTTTACTTTTCACCTGTGTGTGTGTGTGTGTGTGTGTGTGTGTGTGTGTGTGTGTGTGTGTGTTTAGCAGCAGAAAACAGGCGTGGACAAACGTGAATGCTGCCTGCAGGAGATCAGACAGACGGAGGAGAAGTACTCAGAGACACTGGAGTCGATATTACAGGTGAGTTCACAGCTTCATTCCCCAGAACCAGTGGGTTAAAGGTTAAAGGTGCAGTGTGTAAGATTCCGGTCCATTTTTGTCACTCCCATCTATTGAAATAAAATCACAAAACAATTATATAGACATTTTGACAAATGTAGAATCACCCAATTGTATGACTTGCTTTGTGCACAACCCTGAAACGAGCCCTTTAATGAATATCTACACGAGGAGCGGCTCCTCTCTACGGGGGCCGGCCATGTTTTTACAGTAGCCCAGAGTGGACATAGTAAACATCCTTTAGAGCTTTAATGACAACTGAGGGCCACCATAGGTTCTCCTGCCTGATTGAAAGGGAAGTATGAGGTGACGGATACAACTTCACCAGTAGATGTCACCAAATCCCGCACACTGCACCTTTAACGCTCACATCTTCTCCTTCCGAGCAGCACTTTATGAAACCACTGGAGAGGTTCCTCCAGGACCAAGACATCGAGACCATCTTCATCAACATCGAGGTAGAGGAGGAGATCACGCACACGGCTGGTCACATGTCCACATGTTTCACTTCCTGTGACACTTCCTGTGTGTGTGTGTGTGTGTGTGTGTGTGTGTGTGTGTGCGCGCGCGCAGGACTTGGCCCTCATCCACCGGACGTTGTTGGAGGAGGTGCGCAGCTCCATCCTGAAACACGCTGCCAAGGATCTGCACCAGGTGTTTCTGAGCTACAAAGAGAGGTAGACACGGTCACACGCGCGACTCACACGTATGTTTACACGCGACCTCGTAACACGTCTGTGCGTTCAGGCTCTTGCTGTACGGTCACTACTGCAGCCAGGTGGAGACCGCCACCAAACACCTGGACAAGCTGTCCAGTACGAGGGAGGACGTCCGGATGAAGCTGGAGGTGAGTTCTGTGCCATATTGTGCGCGAAATGTGATCATATTATTTTTCTGTCGTTTGATCGGTGCATTCAGATCAGGTGTTTCCAAGTCCGTGGCTCATTTTTAATTGGCACGCAGCCAATTCTTTAAAAAAAATATAATGGAATGTGGCCCTCACGGCGATTGCGCTTGACTCAATTGCACTTCCTAGTTTTGTCGTTGCAGTGTTGTTCTTCGTCCACCAGGGGGAACAGTCCTCATGTGCGCCTCTTGTTTTCTTCCTCTCTTCCCTCAGGAGTGTTCAAAGCGAGCCAACAGTGGACGTTTCTCCCTCAGGGATTTACTCATGGTTCCTATGCAGAGGGTCCTCAAATATCCACTGCTGTTACAGGTGTGTGTGTGTGTGCGTGTGCGTGTGTGTGAGTGTGAGTGTGTCACATGACATCTTCATTTGTCACTGCTGTCCTCTCCATCTCTCTTCGTCTTTCTGCGAAATGCTTGGCGCGAACAGATCAGCCTGTCTGCTCCCCGTGTTTAAGCCGAAGCATCTTGACTGCCACCTTGTGGCCACCTGCCGCAGTACAGGTCACCAATCCAGCCTGGAAATGTAAATAGTGCGCATATCATATTTTACAGTGAGGCATCATAGTGTCGTAACGCACTTTGTATTTCTCATTTCGTAGACGTGAGCTCGGATAATATTATTTTTGTTTTAGTTTGGATAGTTTGGTTGAACAAAGACGCCTGGGACGGACTGACATGTGGTCAGACATATACTATGTTTATTTAGCGCATGTCATGGCTCCGCCCATCGACCGCCACATATACAAAGTGTGTATCAGGCATCATTTTAGCTCCTTTTCTGGTAAGTAGTAGGAAGTGGACACTTCTTTATTAAAAGTCTTGTGTGTGTGTGTGTGTGTGTGTGTGTGTGTGAGAGAGAGAGA
>JAFBJT010106894.1:126779-149279 GCA_016785325.1 Chascanopsetta lugubris | reverse complement strand
ACTTTATACAATGTAAAGAGTAATGTGCAGGTAATGTAAAGGTCAGACATCCTGCACAGCGAGGACTAGAACATCCAGATACTGGTGCATGTCAGTATAAAGCTTCCATTTGCAAATATACAAATATTTGTTTTTAATTCAGTTTAAAACAAGAAAAAAAAGCAAGTGGGGAAAACTATCTTTTCATCATGGTACTTCAGCACCTGACTCACTTAATACTAAAATTAGCTTTTCTGCCCCCTCTAGTGGCTGAAACTCAAAATACACATTGATTCTCACAAACTCATCAACTTGTTTTTTTGAGAGAAAAGGCGGGGAGAGGTCGTGTTGTTCATCATGCTTTATCAAAGAACAGATACAGGTCTCCAGAACATAAACACACAACCCAAACAGTGCCTAAGATTAGTTCTGCAAGTACACAGGAAGGTACTGTATATATAAAAATATCAGACTCTGAATGCATAGGTTAAGTCAAACTGTATTCTGCTTGTTCTAGAACAGTAAGCAACCCCACAAACACAACGTTAGTCGTCTCCGCTCCTCACGCTCAAAATAAGATCCTTTTGATAAAAACCCATTTTCCGAATGTGTTGCTCTTCGCTCACCCGGCGGCGGCCAAAGAGTGGCATCATCTCCCACGTCCTCCTCTCAGCTCCTCCCACCGTAGCTACTTGCCTTGAATATGTGGCACAACTTTACTTAAAGCGTTTGAAAGAACTGGGAACACAAAATAAGCACTCTCGGCGCTTCTTTCCTCTACGTCCTCCCTCCCTCCCTCCCACATTGCACTTAGCTTCAACAATAGCGCATTTAATTTCTATCCTCAAACTCTCGCCTGCAGCATTATCTCTTTTTTTTTTTTGACACGAAACATAACAGGCCTACGTTGGTAAAAAAAAAAAAATCAGACAAATGAATAGAAAATGTGTCAGAAAACATACAAATACAGTAAGAGCATCCGGTATACATCTGGACAGTAAACAGTTACCAGTGAGTGAGAAGCTTTTTGATTGTATGATGTCGTCCGAGTGCCTCGTGCACTGATTATAAATGAATGAGATGCAGCACTGTCTGAAAACTCAAGGAGTATGTAACATGGTGTTGGAAGCAGCATAGACATTACTGGTTGTGCCAGTTCAACTCTTAAAGGTACAGTGTGTAGGATTTAGTGATATCTAAGCGCTGTCTCTCCATTCCAGGTATAGAGGAGAGCTTATGTTAGTTTTCAGTATTATAGTTTGTCCATTGGGGGCTACTGTAGACCCTGGTGACCTCCATGGAGAGGTCAGCCTTAATATTTCAAAAAATAATAGGCTCATTCTAGGGCAATTAAAACATCAATTATTACTTTTGAGTGAGTATACTCAAATTAAGTTGTATCAATTTTATATTACACTTAAACTAATTAAAATAATGTCATCAAAATCTTATACACTGGACCTTTAATATATAGAAGACATCTTTTTTCTTTCACTAGTCTCAATTGAAAGAGGAACCTCTTAGAAAACATTAGCAGAATAAATCAAAATAATTATTTCTTGAACAAAAACAATGACGTATTAGCACTAAAATGGCCTCCACAGACAATAGTAATAGTATATACTGTGTATCTGCGCTGCTTTCAGAGGCAGTGACACCGACATGAACAAATTTGTTTGGATTAGTGTCGAGAGGAAAAGAACAAAAAAGGAAGCACTCAGTCGTTAAATCTAAAGATCCTTTGCCGCGATGCTTTTCTCCTCTCTTCCACTTGAAAATAGAGAAATCTGATGAGGCTGCTTTCTCTTCTGAAGCAGTGATAGTGTTTCTTCTGCTGTTAGTATCTTTGCTGGCTAGGTTAGTTTTTGGTTTTTGATTCTAATCACAGTCAACACAGAGAGACGACGACGACGACGGAAACATATCCAACAAAGAATCGAAATGAAGAGCGAGCCACGTACGCAGCCGTCACTGGGAGCCTGAGCCTCTCGACAACCGATGTACGGGCTTCTATCAGACAACGTTGACATGACTAAGCAACTCAAACTGAATTCTTTTTCACAGTTAGAATGTTAAATGGACTGAATTGCACTCTCCGAAGCAGAAGTGATGCTGCTTGCTAATGATTTTAAGTGAAATGTCTTCCATAAGAAAGATAAACTGATTATTCCTTTTCCACAGTGTACAACTGAACTACTTTGATATTTTGGGAGATCCTATTCAAACGTATCTGTACAGATACAGATTAAAGCATTCTGGATGTGTGGTCAGCAAACTAAAAAGGTACTAAGTCCAAGGATCCGCTCCAATGTAGCAACTAGGTCAGCGATGGACGCCCCCTGCAGGCAAAGACACGCAGGTTCATGTCCGCAGCTTGTATGAAAGTGTGTGCGCCAGGGAGAATATCTGATAACACTCAACGGGGTCAGTTTGTTAGAAGTCGCCTTGTGCAAGTCCACTGTGCTGCAGCGCCCCCTACTGTGTGGACTAACAAAGAGCTTATCACTAAAGAGTTATGTAAATCCTTCCCGGAGCCCTCCGCTCCTGATTTCGACAGGCTATGTCGCCCCAAAGTTCACAGTCGGTGTAGGGATGTGTCCATATAAGGCTATTGCAGAATCCCATTCAAGTCCAGTCCATAAGGAAGGCAGGTCAGTGTCCCCCTCTGTTGTCCCACTAGAGCCTTGGCAACAAAAGTGCAGTACGAGGAGAGGGAAGAGATAAAGAGAGGGGAGAGGGGCCCGAATACTCTCGCACATAATCGAGTATACCATGCATCAGTAATCGCTTAGAACTGGTAGGGTACACGAAAGCAGCAGGAGGGCCAGAGGAGGACGGGACGTGGACAATAGCTACAAGAGGGGGGAAAGGAAATCCCTGTTAGAGAATTGGCAAAACACCAAACCCAAACAAAGCCGCAACAAGGGACCAGGGGCAAGCAACCGATAAGTTATAGCTGCTTCAGGGGGCGGGGGCTACAGAGGAGAGACCTCAGGCTCTGCGGTAGCTTTTAGTAGGTGAGACGAGAGGCCTTCATGTTGTAACAGGGTCTGTCCGTTAGGCTGCCGGCTCCGGAGAAGAGGGACAGGCCCTCTGCTTTCTCCAACACCACCTCCAGCTCCTGGAAGTCCTGCAGCCGAGCCACGTCCTTGTCCTGGACATGGACAGAAAAAAGGAAGAAAAAGACAGTCACAAATACAGTGCCCGCAGAGGGCAGAGGAGGTTCAAGTGTTATTATGGTGAAGTCGAAAAACAGATGACATCATGATTAGAGGGTTTGCTCATTGTCATTAGCACTGAGTCAGAGGGAGGCTGGAGGATTTTAAAGTCATCCAGACAGCTGATGTTTTTATACACAAGGTTATGATACTGTGTGTCCTGCTATTTTTAGGGATAATCCGGATGTGGAGTATAAGATTTCCATGAATTTAAATGGCAACAGTAGAGGCTTGTCAATTGTGCTATAAGATGTTTTGATTTTGAAAAGACGATGAACGTCATAAACCTCTTTCCTGTACCTTTCTCAACATGGTGTTCGGCAGCTTGCGGATCTTCTCCACATGCTCGGCGCTGATGTCCAACTCGCGACAGCAGACCCTCAGGAGGGAGCGATAGGTGAGCTCCTGCCGGTCCAGCTCCACCTCGATGAAGTCGTTCTCCCGTGCGTTCGGGTTCTGGATTCTCACTTTTAACACCAGCTCTGGAGAGAAGGACCAGAGTGAGGAGAATGGATATTGCACGAGGTGGGAGTCACTCATTTTAGAACAGGATAATGATGATTATGTGGCCACACACTCAAACAACATGATTCTGAGCTAATTCTTGTCCTAAAAACAATAATCATTCCTGCCCTGGCTGCATTTAACTAAGGTGTTTGGAGTGTGTTCTGTCTTTGTCTGAGAGTGTAATGCTGCAGTGAGAGGTGATAGATCTGGGTGACAGACAGCCCTTCAGGTTTGGCTGCCAAACAAGACAGTCGTCATTCTTCGAGATTAAATCAGTCAGACAACGTAACGGCTGAAATGTGACAGACACAAGTCTGGATTGGAGTCTAACCAAAGTTGTACCACTGTCCTGAGAGCAAAGGGTTAAATGCCACCCTGTCAGTCGATAGTCCAGTGGTGTCTCACCTTGCACGTTGACAGGGAAGGTGCTGGTGAAGAAGAAAGGCTGGAAAGCCGGCATGGGGCCACCGGCCTGGCTGTAGCTCAGTTGCTGTGGGATTGACTGCTGCCTGGTCATGGTCGGGTTCGCGCTGGCCATCGGGGCCTGGACCTGGTTCCCATTGCTGCTGGCCAAGGTGGGGCTGGGCGAGGCCAGCGGAGGTGAGCACCTGGTGCCATTGTGCGCCACTGCAAACGAGTGGTCTGCGTGGTTGACCAGATGCGGCTCAACGGACAGGTCCATGGGCACTGTGTGGTTAATGACAGTGTGGTTGTGGGATGCGGGCGTGCTGGGCGCCACACCGTTTTGCTCTGTAACGGGGATGAATTCCCCGGTGGAGCCTTGGCTGTGGGCGCCGGGGATGGAAGGTGGAAGAGAGTGGTCAGAGATGAGGCTCTGTGATTTCTGCGGCTCGTGGATCGGAGAGACAGGGGCTGAATCGCTTTGTGTGTCCTCAGCATGCTCGTCAGTGCCGTTCTGCATGACCTGCTGGTCGAGGAGGGCTTCTAACTTATTATCCATCTTGGAGTACATGAAGGGCGGGTTAGACAGGTAGTTGGGGATGATTGGCAACTCAGGCTCCTTGACTTCAGGCACTTCCTCCACCTCAACTATGGTTAAAGAGGAAAGACAAGTTCTTTCTTACACACAGTTACATGTCAAAGCATTACATTAACCCTTTACACTGTATCTCCCATTGAAAAACAAAGACGTATGGTGATGATGATGCAGGCACAGGGCTGTGAGAGGGCCGAAGTTTTACCTCCCAGCAGTCGTTTTATCTCTGCTTTGGATGTGAGCTGTGAGGCCAGCTCATCCTTTGCCGTGAGGATCTCTTTGTCCGCTCCACAGCCGAGTAAGTAGGACACAATGTGCTTGTGGTTCCTCTTGCAAGCCCAGTGAAGACACGTCCTGATGGGATCATTGAAGAGACACACCAGGTTACTCAATCAATACTTTACATCATTTATTTCTTTAAAATCACTGTAGCTTGTGGGCTTTCATGGGGGATTTCCACTGATTTCAATGAGCTGCTTAAAGCCAAACATAAAGCCTGTATACTGAAGATATATTGAAGAAGAGCAGCATATGAGTCCACCTGTCGACGCACAGGGCTCATGTTACTGTATAACAGGGTCGGTCACCGACTCAAACAATGTGAACATTATGCAAAGTATATTTACTTCGCTGAAGAGACATTTGTTTACCACGTTGACAGGGAATTAAAGCAGTGGCATGTCTTACTGACTAACCAGCCTTGTTACGGATTAATAGGATAACACTGAGCTGGATTTAACCCCTATGTAACAACCCCCTGTTCCTCCCCTGCAACCAACTTTTCAACACTGACCCTTTAAAAGTCTATTCACCCCTCCACCAGCTCCTGTAGACTTGCGCAGTGGACGCCACATCATAATAAAAACACACTCACCATCCATTTATTTCGTTCTGCGAGTTCACGTTCACTCCGCTCTCCACCAGCGTGCGCACTTCGTCGATGTCCCCGATGGCAGACGCCTCTCTCAGCCGCTCCTGTAGTTCCTTATCCAGCG
The DNA here is from genome assembly GCA_016785325.1 of Chascanopsetta lugubris. Taxonomy (NCBI): domain Eukaryota; kingdom Metazoa; phylum Chordata; class Actinopteri; order Pleuronectiformes; family Bothidae; genus Chascanopsetta; species Chascanopsetta lugubris. The sequence goes on along the minus strand of JAFBJT010106894.1, from coordinate 143,583 downwards.
AAGTCGTGGACATTTTGGTGCAAGCGACTAACGCCGTGCGATCATAGGACACAGGAAAGCCTGTCGGATTAGGCTGTCAATACCAATCGTCCCGCACAAATCTCTCCCCCCCTCTCTCTCCCACCGCAGCTCTAGAAGTAGTCGCTGTCAGCTAACATTAGCAACCCGGCTAACCCCTGCCACTGGCTAGCTAGACGGCGTGATAGCAGTGTTTATTGGGGAGAAACAGCTTCGGCGAACGAAAGTTATTCGTATTAACTGGTCGGAGTCTCTGGTGTTTATGCAGCAGCTTCCGTCCTCGCCGTGTATCCGCGCTGTTGGTTCCGCTGCCTGCTCCCCCTCACGCTTCTGCGGCGGTGTCAGAGCTCAGTCGGCGGGCTGTTGCCACTGAGACACCACTGCCTCACCGGGGGACATCTTTAGATGTTACAACAGTGCGTCCAAACTTTCGTTCCCCTCTGATCTACGCCTCCACTTTCTTTCCCCCTGGGCCGTTGCCATGGCTTTGGAAATACAACATCATGGGACTTTATCGTAAAAACAACTTGATAATCGTATACTATTCATAAATTATCTTCATGAATATGAATCTTCTAAATGTATTTCATATTTTGGAATACATATATTCATTCATTCTGAGCATACATTCTAAATGTTATTAAACGTTAGAAAATGTTTAATGACATCCTAATGAAATGAAAATAACGTATGCATTCCAAGTTATTATAATTCATAATATCATCCTTATAGATATTTCATATTCCTTACATTTTCACTTTAAATTGTACATGGACTTTTAATGAGGATTAAATAGAGACACCAACAGTTATAATAACCTAATAATAATAAATGGATAAACAAATTACTAAATGTCAAAGCCTACAATTTAAAGATACAAAAAAAGCCTTTAATTGGAGCCTTTGATCACATGTTGACGCACCATTCATCAAATAAAACAAATAAATACAATAGCTTCATTTTATACATCAAAAAATGTCCAGTTAGAAAAACGTTTGAGGGCATGTATTTCTGAGAGGAACTCGTGGACGCAACACTTCCGGTTCAGAGGTCAGGCAGGCTGCCGCACGGCACGGGCGTTATTGTTACAGCGTCTGCCATTTTGACTAGAACATAGCGCGCCATAGATGGTGTGATCTGGCTTGGAGGTTTCGCTGATTTTTTTTTAAAAACAAGGCGACTCTCTTAAAGCCAAAACATGCTTTCAGCAGCCCAGCTACTCGATGAGTTGATGGGCCGGGACAGAAACTTGGCCCCGGACGAGAAGCGATCCAATGTACGATGGGACGACGAGAGCGTAAGTTAACGACCAAGCTAACGTTAGCTTAGCAATATGTTGAGGATAGCATTAAGTGAACCATTCTATTTGCTTAAAACTGAAGCACGTGCCATGTAAGACTCAGTATACCAGAGACTGTAGTATCTTAGTGTAACACACTGAATTGTTTACACATGAATTAGCATGTTGAGAGAGTATTGTATGGGTGGTAGTGCTAGCTTGCTAACGCTAATGATATTTAGTGTGCTCACAATGAGTCTTGAATTGTTAAAGAGGCAGTTATAACACTTCAAGTAGCAGTTTGTTATTGTGAAGACAATGTTGGCTGAAAGCTTGAGTTAGAACGTCCAATGATGAATTGAAGTGAAGTTGAGCTTCTGAAAGTTGTAGTGCTCATATGCCCACACTGCATACACACCATTGAAGCCTGCTGTCTGACTAATGGAATAATCACCCCCCCCCCTCCCATTAGGTTTGTCGATATTATCTGTGCGGATTCTGTCCAGCAGAGCTATTCACAAACACACGCTCAGACTTGGGTAAGTAATCAACTTGTTGAAATCTAGTCAAACTTGAGACACTTTACTATACCCATGTTTTGATTTAGTAAAAAATCACACACCATTGAAGCCTGCTGTCTGGCTAATGGAATAATCGCCCCCCCCCCCCTCCCATTAGGTTTGTCGATATTATCTGTGCGGATTCTGTCCAGCAGAGCTATTCACAAACACACGCTCAGACTTGGGTAAGTAATCAACTTGTTGAAATCTAGTCAAACTTGAGACACTTTACTATACCCATGTTTTGATTTAGTAAAAAATCACTTCTTCCCTTTAGGTCCTTGTGAGAAGATCCATGATGAGAATCTCAGAAAAGTGTGAGTTGTGGCTAAAGACATTAAGTTTTGCACGATCGAACATTCTCCTTGAATGATCTGTGTCAACCTTTATTTCATTCAGCTATGAGAAGAGCTCACGGTTCATGAAAGAAGGCTACGAACGAGACTTCCTGCGCTATCTGCAGTCGCTCCTGGCAGAGGTGGAGCGGCGGATTCGTCGAGGCCATGCCCGTCTTGCACTTTCCCAGGCTCAGCAGAATGCAGGGGCGAGTGCCTCAGGGGTAAGACAGTTTTTGTTTTTTCTGGGTTTGGTGTCTCCAAATTGTAAATGTCTCGTTTGTGTTGTTGTACTTGAGATTAAAGTGTTACTTGTTTGCAGGCTCCTGGTCCAACAGGGAAGAACGAGGAGAAGAGTCAGGTTCTGACAGAGAAGATAGAAGATTTAGTTGTACAGGTTTGTAACATGTTTACAGTAATTGATCAGTTCATAGAAGTTGGAAACATGCTGAAGCATCAAGGTTAATGTAACGATTTGACCTGCTTGTTTGTGACAGATTGAGGAGCTGGGGTCGGAGGGTCGAGTGGAAGAGGCCCAGGGAATGATGAAGCTGGTGGAGCAGCTGAAGGAGGAGAGAGAGCTGCTCAACTCCAACCCCTCGGTAAGTCGCATTGAAGTGAATCAGCCAGTGGACACCGACAGAGAGTGGGTGTTCGTCATGTGAAGCCAGTAATCAACAAACTTGTGGTTGATTCCATTTTAAATGACATCTGATTCCATCAGTCCCACTGACATTCATAGTCTTCTGAGAGCTTCTAATCAATTTTGAGTGAAATTGTGCTACTATGTTGTTTTCTCATGTAATGTCTATATTTTGACATCCAGACCATTGAGAGCTTTGCAGCCCAGGAGAAGCAGATGGAGGTGTGCGAGGTGTGCGGGGCTTTCCTCATTGTGGGTGATGCACAGTCCAGGGTGGATGACCACCTCATGGGCAAGCAGCACATGGGCTATGCCAAGATCAAATCCACTGTTGAGGAGCTTAAGGTAACTTGATGGACAGCCAAAGATGAGTGTGTCACTGTGTGTTGTTGAATCTGAGACTTTACTCATATATATTGTGAATGAGATTTGTAAAGCAGTCCTACAATCACAATGTTTACAATCAGCTCACAATTTCATTTCCTATTGATTAACTTCTAGGAGAAACTACGTCGTCGCTCTGAAGACCCTCAAGGCGAAAACCCAGCACTGCGTAAGGACAGAGAGGACCGTGAGCGTGAGAGGGAGGAGAGGGAGAAGAAGCGCAAAGAGGAGGAAGAGAAGGAGAAGGAGCGAGAGAAGGAGCGCGAGAAGGAGAAGGAACGAGAAAGAGAGCGGGAGCGTGACAGGGAGAGAGAGAGAGAGCGGGACAGAGATAGAGACAGGGAGAGGGACAGGGACAGGGACAGGAGGGCACGGCGGAGCCACTCCAACAGTCGCCACTCTAGTCGTACATCAGACAGGAAAAGGAGCAGATCCCGTGATCGCCGGAGGTCCCGGAGCAGAGACAAGGAAAGAGAGCGGGAACGTAAACGCAGCAGGTATGTCTCTTCATCCTCCTATGGTATGATGCTTGGCTGCAATTGGACATAGTGACATGAAAATAATATTTATAATATTTATTAATTAATTTCACCCCCCCCCCCCCCCGTAGGAGCCGGGATAGAGACAGGGAAAGGAGGCGCAGCCGTGATCGCTCTGATAGAAAGCGACGCTCTCGCAGTCGTGACCGGAGAAGGTCACGCAGCTCAGAGCGCAAATCTCATCGCCACCGCAGCCGCAGCAGGGACAGGGACAGGGACAGAGAGCGGTCATCGAGAGACAAAGGTAAGCGTTTTGGATCTCATATTTAAAGTAAGGGCAAATGCTAGTTACTCCCCAATGTTAAATTGCGTGCCTGAGGCATTAATACTGAGAAATGCTATCTGTAACAACTCTTTTTATTTTTTTATTTTTTTCAGACCGTAAGGCAACAGAGGAGAAGAGCAGCTCTAAGAAAGAAAAGCACTCTGACGGCGAAGTGGCTGCCATCAAGGCTTCAGAGGCGGAACCCATGGAGACAGAGGCGGCCGCCTCTGTCTCCTCCCCGCTGCTCAATGGTCAGCAAGAACTCTTCCATTCTGAAGGTGACACTCAGTCCAATTAAAACTGATCTGATAGGACCTCAGATCAGGCTCAGGTAAGTGCGTCCTCCTCCTTACTCTCCCTCTGGTTCTAAAACCCCCAAACCACAACCTTCCCCCCCTTACCTCTCCCATCTCCCCTACCCACCCTCTCTCCCCCCACAACCTGTTTATGTTGAGTTCAATGCCTATGATTTTTTTTGTCTTATGTACTATGTGCATATATCTTTATCCTGTTTTCAAATAGTGCATCATAAGTATGCACTGAAGATGAAGGACTAGGCCCGATGAATGAGAAGAAGGTAGAAAACATTCACACAAAGCCAAGAGGGAAAGGCCAGTGTAGCCCTGAGCAAACATACCCGGAGGTACCCCTCGTTTTGTATCAGTTTTTGATCCTTTTGGATTTATTTTGGTCTCTGTGGACAAAATGGCAGAAATACAGAAAACATTAACATTTACGTTTTAAAATTCCTGCCTGTGTTTATCTGTTTGGTTTTTTTATATATTTTATTTTACTTTTTTTAGTCTTTTAAGTAGGAAATCTTTTTAATCTATAGAGCTATATCACTCCATGAAGTAATAAAGTTAAACCAGGGTGTTTATACATGTTTATATTTGTGATATATATTTTACATACATCTCCACATGTTTCATGGGGGTGTGGCTCTCATGAAAACACATTTTGTAGCCTACTCTGTGAACAACAAGTTTCCTCTGCTGAATCTTAACTCAAATGTCATGGATGTTTTTGTCCAGCGTATTGTGCCTGATCATGCCATGCAGTGTGTGTTTGGGGTGGGGGGGGGGTTGTTGTAGCACCGGGGATTGGCCTAACATCACTAACTAACTGGAGGGGTAGGGTTTATCGAATGAATTGCAGCTGACTTCCATACCTCACACAGCGTTGGTGTTGTGAGCGAGACCACATGAGAAAAGGGCAAATTAAAAATCATGGATACTCTCTGACTGTCAAACTGTGCAGGTACTCACCCCAGGTACTCCTTTCTCTACCCACATCCATTTCTGAATGCTGTTGCCTGTCAGACAAGATCTATTACTTCTCCAAAACACGAATTAAGCAGCTTTGTTGTGTATGTATTTTTTTTTAAATGTTTGGGGAAAATAGTCATTTGACGGTAATGTGAGAGACACATTTTTTAAATGCTGAGATGCACAGACAGCCTGCTTGATATAACCACACCAACAACTGAAAATGGCACTGATGTCATTCATATTGACTGATGTCACTCATAGTTATGTCTTTGGTTTTAAAGGCACAGTGTGTACGATTAGGGGACATCTGCTGCTGAATGTACATCACTCAAGTGTGAATAATTCTTAATAGGTGTTTTCATGTCCATTCTGGGTCACTGTAAAAAGAAAAACAGTTGCTCAACATGGTCAGAGAAACCACTTGGGTCATAATGAATATTTAGGGCTCAGTGTAGAGTAATGAAAACAACAATTTGTACAGTCAGATGATTATACACTCATAACACCATCAGTGAAATTGCGAGTTAGTTTGTCAACAGAGATAAATTGATCTCACCCAATTTTACACACTGGACCTTTAAGATCATATTTATTTAGAATTATGCGTACAAATCTGAAATTGAGCCCTGATAAAAGCGACATGTGCACTTTCAGGTTGGAAAATAGAATATCAAACAGTCCTGTCACTAATTTTCTATTAATATTTATATCTAAGGGTGTGACCAGAACTTTGGGTTTGGTTCAGGTTGCAAACTTTAAATCAAATGATTCAACCACTTTTGAAAATAGCTGGGTATTCTGGCCAAATGCAGTCAGATGTCCATTGTGTTAGAGAATAGTTTGTACTCGTGCATCATTAGCAGTGTCTCTTGTGTATGTTCTGCACTCCCCTGTTATTTAATATGGGATTTATTTGTGTAGTCGTCATGTAGATAATGATGTTGCTCCTGTAGCAGCAGCCGTTGCTACAAACACAGGTTGCGGGTTCCTTTGCTAACATAGTACTTTGTGAACATTGTTTGCTTAACAGGGGACGCTGGGACATCTGATGGAGGAAGAAGTGGAAGAGCTCACCCATCCTCACCCCTGAACCTGACACTTCGCTGCTTAAAAACAAGGTGAACCACAAATGTGTAGTGGCTTATCATGAAATTATGAAATTGTGTGTAAATGAAGAGAGGTAAAAGAAAAACTTAAATTTTTTATGTTCCTTGGACATCTCTAGGCTGATTGAGGGTAACTGTGGTTCATCTGATGTATCTCTAGACGCCAGCCAGACATCACTTTAAATACCAAATTTAGAGGAGAAGCTCAGTGTTGTTTATTTTTTTGTTTTTGTCTTATTTTTTTGGATATCTTGACACATCCTCCTTGTTTCTTGGCATTTAGTGGAAATGAATGAAAACAGTGCTTGTGACTTTGTTTTGGAATGTCAGGTTCCACCTCACTTCCTGACCTCCTCCTTAAACAGAAAGCGTATGTACAGTGTTAGACAATGATAGGGAGTGTCTCTTTTCTCCTCCACTTCAGAGCTCACACCGAATGCTCCCCCCCCCCTTTACTGTAAAATATACTCATTGAATTTTCATCAAAAGGTTTTCAAGACTGAAGATTTGCTTAATTATGCTCTGCTTTTAGTGTCTATGTTGTCTTGATGAATAAAAATTAAAAACATGTCAAAGTGTTTATCATTTTTCCAGTGTCACCGCTCTACTTTGTGCAAAGAACACGGCTCTTTTGCAATTCTCTGACGTCAGCACATGAACTTTGTGTTGATGTTCATTGTTGGTTTCGGTGTTAAAGGGAGAGTATGTTAGATTTGTATTGATATTGTTACATTCTGTTTGGGAAAAAAATACTAACTATGGTGTAACGTCTAAGCACATCTTTGCTTTTTGCTTAATTACCAGTAGTTGGAGGTGTGGTTATCATCATAAAAGTAGATGAAAAGGTAAATGGTAATGGTCAAATATTCCTGAATCACATGTGGCCCATGTGGTAACTTTGCTGCCTGTAGACCTCAGATTAGGTTTTTCTTTTGCTCCCATTATTTACACTGTGTGAAAGAGCAATCCTCCACACTTGTCTCAACAGCTATGTGTGTGTGTGTGTGTGTTTGTGCACCCCCATGAGCAAATTATCCATCAATTACACATAACCCTGCTTGATAGTACTGGTGGACTGGCCCAGCTGTGACCCCTGCTCCTCTGTGCCTGCCCAGAATTGGCCCTGGATTTGTCTCCAGTTAAAAACAAAGCATCCACTCCAACCTCCACCCCTCTGTGTCCCACTACACCTGAGCAGCTGGTGGGCCTCATATGGTTGGCTCACCCCCAGGATTGATGGTGAACTGTGGAGCAATGAGCTATGAAGTGGAGGCCACGCATGGAGCTCAATAGGGTAGCCACATTGGCACTGGGGTGGCAGCAGACAATGCTTTTAAAAAAAAGCTGGAGCATGTCCGAACAGCAGGGGGCACTGTGTACCAACTTTTGAGCCCAAGTGCCACTCGCAGGGCAAATACAGTATCTCCTGAGATGCTTGAACTGCTGTCATGTGCTTTTTCACACCGTGAGTTAGTCACAGTGTCTGACATTAAAGGTAGTGTGTAAGATTGAGTGACATCTTGTGGTGAGGTTGTAAATGGCGGCTAATTACCCCTCAACTCTCCTGCGCAGGCACGTAGAATACTATGGTAACCATCAATTATTCAAACTTTAAAGGCTCCATTCTGGGCTTCTGCAAAAAGCATGACGATGCAACGGTGCATCGGAAAGTTGGTATCATTCTATTCCATCAAGAGCAGAGCTGAAATGTAAACACTGGACCTTTAGCGTCCCAAGAAAGCTTGTGTAGCCGCAGTCTCGGGAGCTGAAGAGCAGGGTGAAGGGAATAAGGGATAAAGGGGGGAGACAAGGGGGGAGATGGAGGGGGGAGTCGCCATGATGCAACCTCAAATAAGTGCATGCAGTGAAAAAGAATAATGGAGAGCGATTGCCCTCAGCTTTCTCTCCTTATCCTCCCTCACACAGAGCCGGAGAGAGAGGGGGAGGCGCGGTGGAGTAGATCATGTCGTGGAGAAGGCCGTTCATCACTGCTGTCGACCTGCCGTCTGATTAATGATCCAAACTCCTGTGTCAGCTGTCAGTCATGTTCAAGGTGGGGGGCGCGCCGGGGGGTGGTTGTTGTTATTTCACTTAAAGGCATGTGGCTCTTGTGCTGACTGGGTGAATGCTCCTCGCACAGCTGTGGCTCTACTTCTCCAGCATCCTCCTGTGTGTCGCTTTATGTTATTACAGGTGATGCAGTGAGGCCAGATGCCCTCCGGGGCAACTGTGCGGCGGACTTACTCGATTTAGAGTCTTTAATCAGACTATCAGGTGCAGTTCATTTGGACGGAATTCGCTTATGCACTTCCACCACCATCGCTCATTTGCCAGACTGTTTTTCTCATTATGTCCAGAGGGGGCAGCACTGCCATGTTTCCACAGTAACGCTAAACGTATAAATTTTTTTTATATCACCTGAAGATCCATATATGGAAAGGGAAGGGCGGGGGGATTGAAAATCTGTTTGGTTGCAATTTGAAACTTCACCACCGGGTGACATCTGCACACTGGTCTGTTCATTTGTGCCAAATTGTGCCAAGAAAGTTATGAATTCTTTGATTGGGCTTCTTCCTTTCTCTCTGACGTAATGTTTATTTCTTACACTTGACATTTTCTTTATCCCCGACTGTAAAGAACAGAATTTACATCGCAAGAATAAAAACAGCAGTTGCAGAATTAATGAGCCGTAATAAACAATAGCTACTTAATACATAACACGATGAACACTCGCCGACCGGCGCGGTGTGTGTAGTGTCGCGTGCGTGATTTAATAAAGACACACAAAGTGGGCAGCTGTTGTGTGGTGACACGCCGCTGTGACGCAGCGAATCAGAGGCTGCGGCGGATTTATTAAGGTGCCGCGCTGCCCTCAGGTGCCTGCAGGGTTCTAATAAACCCAGGATGCAGCATCATTCACTCACACTAATGCACATATACAGTAGACGATCGCGGCGGATCTAAATGAGGCGTTTCAAAATGCAGTTTCATGTGAACACCACTGATCGTTGCTCTCCCACAGCCCGGAGCTTTGAGTGCGATCCCCCTGTTTCCTCCCAATCACTATTTGATTAAGTCGTTCATATGCTCGTCTTTATACCGTGCGTCTGTGTCCATCTGTTCCCCTCCTCCGACAGGCCAAACGCACAGTCTGTCTTTGAGGCCGCGTGCCTGCCATGGTCGAAGGTCTACAGGACAAAACGCTACGTGGAGGAGCTGATCCATGCAACCCAGGGCCGGATCCAGCCATTTCGGGGCCCCGGGCAAGATTATGGTTTGGTGGCCCCCCCATCCCCCACCCCCTCCCCAAAACACCGAGGGACAACAGCTGTTTGACAGACCTTAAAGGTTTGATTATTTATACGACAAACAAACATTAAGTAACAATAAAAGCGTACTACCTGGGGGAGAGGTTGTGGGTTCAATTCCCATCCACCCTCAGATGTATGTTGCTTTGGATAGAAGCGTCTGCGAAAGGACATTTTAGTATTGTAGATTGTGCAATATGCATATGACGACGTCACCCAGATGTTGTTACCCCATCACCGCTGATAAGGGCTGGAACCCATAACCACATGTGTCATTTGCAGAGTCATTGGGATGAATTTGCAATAGAGGACGATGATAAACACCATCAGTTTGACCAAGGTATGTATTTGTTGCATTCCGCGCCTGTATATTTTTAGCCTGTCTGGGTTCATTGGGACATTCAGCACTTTCACCTGCACAATCAAATCCCTCAGTAGTGCCGATGGAACCGGCGTGGTCTGGGCTTTAGTGTTTGTCTCTCTCCTTCCCTCGGCAGATGGCTCCACCGCAGGAATGGGCGCCCAGTCGCCGAGTAACAGCTCGGGGAAGCTTTTCTTTTCTGCCGACTATCTCTTCCTTCATGTTCCCTTTTTTTTTTCCTATTCCCCTCTTTATATCCTGCGGGGCGTGTGGTTCTGGCCCCGGAACCAGCCGCCTGCAGCCAGGAACCGGGGTTGCAGCCAGTGAGAGTTTGCAGTCCTCCCACCTGAGCATCAAAAGGCTTTTTGGGGAGCGTTGGAGTGCGAACAATCCGGCCCCCCGTGCCGCGAGCTCTGAAAGCAGAGAGAATGGTGAGTATTAAAAAAACGATGCTATGCTTGACTTATTCTCTCAGATGTTGGATTTCATTGGGTTTTGAATGTGGTTGGGGTAAATTATGAATGTAATTTTTGATGATATTCCAATATATTTCCTGTAAACAAAAGCAGAATATGAATTTGATAATACTCTGATTCTAAACATCGTCATACCACAATATTAACATTTACCACTTCTGGTCGCACAGAAAAAAATAAACCCCTTGTAAATGTAAATCATAAATGTGGTAAAAGACAGGCTTTGAATTTTGAAATATGTTCAGGAAGTAATTAAGAATGTAGCTGAGGAAACGAATGACTCGTGGTAGAAAGGTGTTATGACAGGGTGTAATGAGTCTCTGTAAAGCAATCTGATCTGACTGTCAAAACCTTTATTTCTGAACATTTTAAAGGAATAAAAGAAAAATCTGCAGACTGGCCCTTTAAAAGAAGATTCAAATGAACAGAGATATAAGGTGCAGGCAAAGGATGGGATGTTTGAATGAGCTTCCATTTCAACTCTGCCAAGAACAATAGTCACTGACAGACACATGCCCTCGTGCCGCGATGTAACCCTGTCTCCATGGCAACGGCTCAAGCTGACCTCACCTAATTTGTAGCATAACAAACCGGCGGCTGGGCTGCTTGCTGAAATATGCAGCAGGTGAAACAAAATTAATTCGGCCTTTGTGTGTTGGCACAGAACCTGGAGGAGAGCGGACAATGAGACAAGCCTCTCCTTTTCAATGGCCGCCTGCATGTGAAGCCAAACACGGGCTTCGCTTGAGCCGCGTGTGCATGTGTGGACGCTTCCTGTGGCCCGGTGCAGCCAGCGCCGGCATCATTAGAAGATCATTAACATCCCCCTTTATTTAGTTATTGATCCGACACGGTGGCACCTAAAGGCCTCTCATTACGGACCGAATCCATGATGCTCTTTAAAAAAAAAAAAAATCCACGGCTAATTGTTCTCCAGCATCATTGGTATTGACGACTTGTTGTCAGCTGATGGCCGGCGGATCGATTCATCCATCCATCTGCACGGCGGACGCATCATCGATAAGCCCCTTATGTGTTACAGACGCTTTATGGATTCTTTCATTATTATCAGTGTGAGCAGGTACTTATGGAAGAAGTCAGTTACACGTCCAATATGTGATTTATGACACATCTCAAATTCCTCCGTGTGGCTCTAATGTCTCCTCAGTCAAATGAATATTTGTAAGTCTGATGGATTCTATTGGTTCTACACAACGGTGCAGTTGGAAGGGTCATTAAGAGATAGGCTGATAAATATCAACAACATTCTACATTAAATTCCAAAGGTTAATAATAGTGGAATTTTATTCCATTTCTCATTTTGGATCTATGTGATCTATATCTATGTGATAAGGATATGATTAGCCCTGATTTTTTAATTTTTTAATTTTAACATATATTTGGCTTTTTTCAAACAATTGTTTTCTGCATTATTATTGTTATTATTATCATTGTTATTATTATTGCTGTCGCTATTAGTAATAATAATAATAATAATGATAATAATAATAACAATAACAACAACAACAACAACAACAACAACAATAATAATAATAACAACAGCAACAACAATAATAATAATGATAAAAATAATAATAACAATAATAACAACAACAACAACAACAATAATAATAATGATAATAATAATATTAATAAGAACAATAACAATAATAATAGTACACATGACACACTTTTTCATGTATATGTGTGTGCTTATATGTATATTTCATAGGATAGAAAACTTTAATAATTTATACTATAAATATATTTTTTATGTAATCTATTATAATTTATATAATAAAATGCATTTTTTACTTTTCTTGAAGTGTGGGTCACAGATAAACTGCACAAACACACACAACAGTGTTCTCCCCTTTAAGTTCCCTCTGACAAAGTGCTGATGGTGCAGTCTTATCTCCTCCCAACCCATCATGCCCCCCCCCCCCCCCCCATTAATTATGTATTATATGATTAATTAGGCTCGTCATCACAGTCTATGGTCAACTGGAAATCCCCCTTCTGTTCTAGTTCAAACACAAACCATCCTTTTTTGTTTTGCCTCCTTCCTTCCTCTCTCCTGCTGCCGTTTTTGGTTGCATGCATGCATGTATATGTGTGTGTGTGTGTGTGTGTGTGTGTGTGTGTGTGTGTGTGTGTGTGTGTGTGTGTGTGTAGCGGATGGAGGGCCGTGCCTAGGTGTTTGTTGCACCCCTCGGGCTGCTGTGTGGCGCGGCGCCGGGGGAATACAATGAAATAACAAGATAACAAGATAAAAAGCCGCGTGTTGGACTTCAAAAGCCGAGCGGATGCTTGAACAGTGTCGGAGGGAAACACGCTCTGCCTCTGTGTCACACGTGACGCTGCTGTGTCAACTTAGCCCCCGTCTCATTGCCAGTGGAGCAAACCAAAGTGCGTAGTCAAGTTGCCGCGTTTCTCACGTCACCTCAGGCGTGTTTAACAAAGGTGTAAATCTCCCGTAAACCTGTTATTCCTGGAAGGCCACAAGCCCTAACCCCCCCCCCCCCCCCCCCCCCCCCCCCCCCCCCAAGCCCTAACCCCCCCCCCCCCCCACGCCCACCCCCCAACTCATCCTGTGTAATAAATTTGCCTTCGCCGTTATTGATCGCCTCGCGCTGTGATCACGAAGGTGGCCTGTCCTGGCACCTCGGAGGCAGTAAAGATGCACTCACACACACACACACACACACGCACACACACACATGCACGCACGCACACACGCCAGCGCTCCTGCTCTACAGTGACAAGAGGGATATCTGTGTGTATCTATGTATAGCTGTGCAGATGCCTACACACACACACACACGCACACACACACACAACACACACACACACACACATAGGCTTTGTGTGCCACACTATGAAGCATTGAGAGGCTTGTTTGGAGGTGGCCTCTACATTGTGAATCCTTCGGCCTTTCATCGATCCAAGGCTCCAGTAGCTCTCTATCGATTGTCCCTCTTCCCTTGTACAGGGATCAGTCATGTGCGTGTCCACTGACGCTCCGTTCCCTCCGGCGCTGTCTTTTATGTTTGCCGGGATTAAACTGATGAGTCGTGGAGGTTTAACAAAACTGGCCCCGACACTAAGTGACAACGTGGGTAAGAGTCAAAACCTTAGCAGGACCCAACAGCCTCCCGAAAGAGGCTAGTTGTATTTTTGACAGTTCCGCGTATCAACAGCAGATGGCAGTGTTGTACGGAGTGAGGCTTTTACTTTGAAACTCGTACAGGAAGTGATGCAAATGTCTGAGATGGCGAGATATGCTGTTCCGTGCATATGACTGTGGTGAGAAGTGAGCGAACGTCCGCAGGTGAGGAGGAGAGGCATCATGCAATAGTGGCTCACAACTCACTCCAGTGGTAGAAAAGCGGCATGACAGCGTGTCTGGTATTTTTATTGGATCAACTTTTTTCTCCCTTTGGAGAATTTGTTTTCAAACCACCTGAACAATGCATGGTATTATTCTGGTACGTTTGTCCGTGTAGGTGTTTACACGTGTGTGCCTTCACCAGTTTTCCCATTTCCTGTGTGTGTGTGTGTGTGTGTGTGTGTGTGTGATTTTGCGGTGAGTAATGGAGCAGTGGCTGTCCGCCGGTGTCGCCGTGTGTAATCATGCAAATCAGCGCCGCGCTCATTCCCAGCAAAGCCATTACAAGCGATGACGGACACCGAGCGAGGCCGCCCTCCAGTTCCCGACTGATTTACTCTCGGCTGCGCTGATGCAAAGGGATGACAGAGAGAGAGAGAGAGAGAGAGAGAGAGAGAGAGAGAGAGAGAGAGGAGGTACGAGGACGAGCGAGGAGGCAGGGATGTAATAAGCAGAGAGTGAAATTAGCCGTAGAGAAAAATAGAAATAAAGTGGTGGATTGATGGACAGTTTAGCGCGAACATGATTGTCTGTTTGTGTTTGTATTCATTTAGGATGATTACTGGGATATCAAATATGCATCTACTACCATTATCTGCTCTGTCAGAGTTTTTCTTTTATATATTCAAACAATGATAATTGCCTGCACTTATGTTCTTTTTTTTTTTAAATTAATGTTGCATATATTGTTATTTTGCCCCTGGAGTGCCTAATGTTTATTTTTTCTCACTCCTAGAACGCTGCAGTTTCCTCATTTTTCCCCCTCGTTTTTTCACTCCCCACCCACACATGCGGATCACTCTGATTGGCCAGCGCACAGTGACATCAGAGTGAGTAGAAAAGGTACAGTATGACTCCTGTGAATTGACTGTTTATGCCTTTGTATCACATTTAGACTAATTGGTTTTTATTTTATTGGACATGATTAAATCTCTCAATCTGTAAGAATTCAACATATGACGTAAACACAGAGACGAAAACAGTTGTTACACATGAGTGAAGTTTATGTGTGTGTGTGTATACTGGAGGAACAGTGTGTGTGGATATTTGCTATGTGGTTTGTCCATGTGTGTGTTTTTGACTTTGATGAGTAACGACATTGGCATCGATGTGGACTGAAATGGAAAATGCGGAGCAGACCGACAAACACCTGACTCTCACCTCAGATGAAGAGCAGGTACATTTTACACACACCCACACACACACACACACACACACACGCACACACACACACACACACACACACGTGCACTAACACAATCATGCAGTTGAAAAAAAATCTGAATCTAATATGATTCCAGATTCAAGTTATGGAGCAAAACTTGTCATT
Source organism: Chascanopsetta lugubris (assembly GCA_016785325.1). NCBI lineage: Eukaryota > Metazoa > Chordata > Actinopteri > Pleuronectiformes > Bothidae > Chascanopsetta > Chascanopsetta lugubris. Next base: position 128,320 of record JAFBJT010106894.1, on the reverse strand, counting down.
TCAAAATGTTGATATCTTTATTATCAATCAGATGGGAACAAAAACAAAGATTGCAAGGATCTGAAAGGCGGCGAGTTACATCATATTCAAGCGGTTCATGATGATTGGTCGAAAGTTGACTTGACTTTTCTCTGCTTGTATCTTGTGATGTGACGAATTCATTTCTGTGCGGAATCTTCACTGACAGTTTGACTGTCAAAACAAAGAGTGGCGTTGATTCATATCTAATCTCCACTTACATTAGAACCCTTCACTGAGCAGCCGGTGCAAGAGCCACGGGACAGATGAGGCTTCATGCTTCTGTTTCTATTCAACAGTTCTCCTGTATTCATGAGAAGTAGAAAAGAAAAAAACCCTTGGAATCCATCGAGAAAAAAATGAGTAATGATAAGAAAAGAACAAAAAAACCCACAGCAACAAACAAACAACAACAAACACAATAATATAAAAAAATCTCTATGAAAAATAATCAAAATTAATGACAAAAAATGTATATAATGATAAAGAAACAACATAAAAAACAACACATTTAGACATAATTTTAAAATCAAAGAAAGAAATCTACATGAAATTAGAAACATGTGAATGGCAAATAAACAAAATCCAAAAACAACTAATAAAAAAATACCATGACAAATCCAAAATCACAATGACAAATCAAAAGAAATTGTGAAACACAACAAATAACAAAATAAAAACACAATAAACTGTCCAATCAGCAGATATTTACCGTTTCCAATAGAATTGAGAGCCATCACTGTTTTTTGGATTTGTCATCCTGTGCTGTACAAACACAAACTCCCTGTTTATCTCTCTCTCTTTAATGAATGTGCTCTTTACACACACTGTTCTGCAGCATAATCCCCCCCCCGCCAACCCACCCACCCCCTGAGAGAGCACCCCCCCATGACTCAACACATTTCCAACTCCTGTAAAACGAATTCACCAAGGAAACGAACCCAGAGTCACTTGAAAACAACGTGACGGATAAAGCAGCAGTCTGAAAACAAGCCTTCGCCCAGTGAGCCCCGTGCAGCCGACTGAACAAACCCAGAGGTAATTTCAAAGTCAGCTAAATTGTCTTTTTTTAATGGGCAGCAGTAAAATGGTGACTTTATAATTCAACACATCAACCTCACACTGCAGCGATGAATAAAGAATTTGAAATCGGTAATTACTAAGTGGCAGGGAAAGAGGTGAAAAGGCGAGATACTTGCAATGACTTGATTTTTCCACTCATGTTTGTTTTGTTGCTGCTCTGCACCTTGAATTTCCTCCTCCATTGTTTTCCTATTTTGCTAAAGATAAAGAAGTTGTTCTCAAGGACGCCGAATGTTCTAATTTAGGGATAAATGGTCGTGGTTAATGTTGGATTCTGCAGTAGCTGCTTCAAATAAACAGAAAAGGACATCTAAGGAGAATGATATGATAAGTCACATTGTCAAAGGGGAAAAAATACTATTAGCTTTAAAAAAATGTTCACGCACTTTGAAGAAAAAAAAGGAACGTTTGGAAATGTTTGAAGAATTTGTTAATGAGGT
>JAFBJT010106894.1:108193-117395 GCA_016785325.1 Chascanopsetta lugubris | reverse complement strand
TGACCAGAGTCAAAAAATACAAACTAAAGGGGGGTTCTGCAGAATGTTCTCTGGCTGCAAACACTCACTTCTCAAGTGTTTCACTGCACTGACCTGAACTCTCTCCGTCCAGGGACTGTGATGTCTGAACAAACGCTCGCAGTCGAAGTATTATCTGTGTTTGTATGAGGAATAAAAACCCAGGCGTCGTCGATGCTAAATAGCAAACGTTAAAAGTTTGTGGTGCGGCTGAATGACTTGTGTAATGTTTGCAGAGCAGAACTCAGGCGTTTATGCGCCTGACGCGTTGAGAACAGTCACAGTGATTCACGAAGGAGCAGTCGACACTTTCACAGAAAGGTGGATTCCATTCACTCCAGAGCGGGCACACGCATATATGGGTAAAGAAATGGCAGCATCTTGCCACTTCCTCTCGTGTGTGTGTGTGTGTGTGTGTGTGTGTGTGTGTGTGTGTGTTTGTTTGTTTGTTTTTCTACTATTCAGACTGAAAGTCCTTTTTTTGTGTTTCTATCTCCACACCGTGTCTCTGGCATCTCTCAGTCAATTTTGTCTGTTTTTTGGGGTTTTTTTGCCACTGTGCTGTGGCATGTGGGCACACACACACACACACACACACACACACACACACACACACACACACACAGTCAATCTAAGTTGGAGTGGAAATGAGGTGGAACAAAAATAAAAAGGGTTAAAGGGAGTCGGACTCACACAGGTCTGTTCTCATGACACAACATCAGCAGCAGCATCATCACTGTCCTCGAATCTCTTTCATGGTAAACTACTAAACTGACAAAAATATGATCCCATTCTGTTGATGTACACCTGCAGAATCTCAGAGGTTACGTGTCATTGTTCAGTTTATATTAATCATGTACACGGTGCTGATGTCACAACAAAACAGGAAGTTGTCAAATCATCAACGTTCAAATCCAATCGAGGAGCTGAAAGAAGTTAAAATGCTCTGAAGATTCAGGTAATCTTATTTTATACCTATGTTGATGGAAGGAGCCATATGCCACTGTTCAGGGCCACACATTACAACAGTACAACAGCCTCAGATACGCTCATTCTGTCCATCACTCCAGCTCCTGTTTACACTCTGTGTCAAGCTCCTCCCCCTCCCTCAGAAAACCCCCGGCCAGCTTTGATGAGCCTGAACTGCTCCTCGCTGAGTAAGGCCCAGTGTTTCAAAGACACAGACAGGAAGTGGAATTAAAACAGAAGGTGTGGCGCTTCAGCAGAGCCTCAGCAATTTCTTTTTCTTTGATAGAGAGCGCTGCCCCCTACTGTGCAGCGTTGGGATTGTTATTTTTGCAAGAGCCACCTTGTACGTAAATAAATGCGTACAAATGTAATATTCTGTATGTGACATAACAGATATATCATGAATCCTGTCGTGCTGTTCTCCTTCATTGATTATTAATGAGTTCATCTCGATGCGCTAAAAAACTTTTTTTCCGTAAACTGTCACTGAACTTCAAGAACAATTTCCTCTAACTCCGTAAACGCCGACAAAATGAACCCAAACTTGATTTTTTCCTCTAAAACGTCTCCCCGGGGCCATTGAGCCGTGGAGCAGAAGTAATTCAGCCAATGTGTTTAAAAAAAAAAAAAAAATGACAGACCTGAACAATGGCGGCGGCGGCGGCGGCGGCGTCCGTTCAGGCAGAACCACTCTTTCTGCCTTCACTGGAAACTGAGGCGGCACCATCTTCTTCACACCGATTCACACCTGGAATATAAACATGATTTGGAGAAATAGTTTGAGGCACCAACAGTCTAACGTCCCTTTGATGTTAACAAGCGGTAAATCAGGTTTTAGAGTGAGGGGGAAGATGAAGAGGGAGACGGCGACGAAGGATGGGGGGGGGGAGGGGGGGGGGGGGGGGGGCGGGGGGGGGGGGGGAGACAAAAGGAAAAGAGCAGGTCAAGAGAGGGAAACGGTGAATGTTGGGGGAGATGTAAGAGAAGTTAAAGGCAGAGAATGAAATTGAAAAGTGCGAGCGTAGAGAGGAGAAGAAGAGGGAGGAGGACGAGGAGGAGGAGGAGGGCCGGGCACCTTCCCTTTTATGTTTGGGGGAGCGGCGGAAACAGAGAAGAAGAAGGAGAAGAAAGTAGAAAGGAAGGAAATTAAAAGGTGAGAGCAGATCGAGCAGAAACAGTTTAGCTGTGATGTAGCAAATGTTAGCCTCTTTTCAGATCAAAGGGTTTTGTGTGGAAGCCAGAAGTGTGTGTGTGTGTGTGTGTGTGTGGGTGTGTGTGTCGAGGCGAACTTATCACAAATATCTGAAACTCTCGTCTGAGCCTGAGTCGACGCAAAGCTTGAATTCCTTATTTTCCATAAGTGTGAACCAGATAAGTTGTTGTTTACTTTCCGCATTTTATTCCACGTGTTTCTACAAGTGCAAACGATCGTCAGCCGATGCCGATGCCGATGCTAGCTGAGAGGATGGCACGTAATGATCAAAGATGGACGTAGCGTCCGTGACGTCACCCATAGGTTTCTGCAGAGTTGCTTGTGAGGCTGGTAGTATTTGCTCGTTGCCATCTTGCCGATGCCGAACTCCTCCCACTTCCTGGTTCATCCAAAATTGGACGAAAGGGCCGAGCACAGGTGGAGCTGGGTTGGGCCCATGGTGCTGTCGCACCATGACCCACAGAAGGTCGGCCCAGGTGTCATTTAAGAAGCCACGCCCCTTCGTTACGGGCAATTTCAAACCTTGGCAGAATAAAAATAAGCAAGTTCGGAAAAAAAAGAGATTCCCCCTGAACAGTTGTCACGGGAAAAATGTGACCGATTGAGACCAAAATTGTAGTCTAACCCTAAATTGATCATTTTAACATGGGGGTCTGTGGGATGATTTTGCAGCCGTCCTCTAGTGGCCACCCTGTGAACTGCAAGACTCTCCACTTGAGCCCCGGTGGTTTGCCTCTCAATAAACGTCGGTATCGTATTGGATGATGATGTTTGATTTCTGGATAAACGTTGAACGTGTGATGAGAAGCAACTGAACTGCAGCTGGTGTTGATGAGTGGCGGACTCGGCGCTGTTGTAGCTCACGACTCACTCTAGTGGTGAAAAAGTGGGATGACGGTGTGGCCAGATCAGGACCCATACAGAGACGGATAGATGGATGGATAGATAGATAGATAGATAGATAGATAGATAGATAGATAGATAGATAGATAGATCATAAATGCCACCTGTATACTCTAAACTAGCGCTGTCATCTCGTCATCACGTCGTAAACAGTTTCCTCCGCTGTCGATGAACACGTGGGATGATTCGTCCAGAAGTCGTCACACACAGTCGGGGGGCGAGTGAGGAGGGTGGAAACGGAAGTGACTGTAATCCAGGACTCATCCGTTGTTCTGCCCGTCACCGCGTCCGCACCGTTCCATCCACGGTGCGAGGCACCACCATGCTAATCCAGCGTCCGCGTGCGTTTGGTTCACTCCACCTGAACAACACCGCATTTACGCGATTGCGGAAATACCCAACATGCAACGGGACATTTGAGGACATCCGGCAAGATCAGTCTGCCCGATAAGAAAAGCACAGCATCCGTAGGTGGTGGGTAATCGGATGTTTTCCAGCGTGGCGATGATAGCATTCTACAGACGGTCATTATAGGCTCGCGACCCTCCAATGACCGTGTTGCTCTGCCCGCGCCCTGTTTCCTCAGGTGACTCCCAACTGTGACCAGGTCCTGGTGAACGGCAAAGAGATGCGCGGTCGTCAGTCTCTGGCGGTCAACTTCACCTACCTGCACCTGTGGGCGCAGCTGCAGCTCACGGTGTGGGTTCCCAAGCTGCCGCTGCAGATCGACGTGTCCGATACCGAGCTGAGCCAGGTCAAAGGCTGGAGGGTCCCCATCGTCACCAACAAGAGGTAAGTGCCGAATCAGCTGAAAAAAATGCTGAATTTGCAAGATGAATGTTTGATTTGTTGAATTGTTGATTTTTTTTTTTTAAGTATCCCTGAATAGACAAACTAAACACCCAATACGTTTGAATTATTACATGTTCCATGTTATTCTCTTTGCTTGGAAGGGAAGAGTGAGCTGCAACTGTCCAGCTGCAATATGCAACTTCACCACTAGACGTCACTTTACAATCGGATTTAGCAATAAAGAAAGTTACACATGATTCCAGCGAGAGTCCCTGAGCGGAGACGGTGGTAGATGAGAGGGCAGAGCAAAATCAGGTCACATGACGCAGCGGCCATTTTTGTATCCAAATTCTGCGCGATGTTCCGCTATGCTCGGTCAACGACCTCTTCTTGCTTTGAATTCTCGTTAACTAACAATTTCGCACATTTGGATTCACAACAAGAAATGAACAGGGTTTTGAAACATACAGGAGTGTTTCCATAGAAAACCGCTCCTTAGGTCATGTGACCGGTTTGCTGTTTGTTTGTTTGTGTGTTTGTTTGTTTGTTGTCAGAGGTTTCATGGGATATTAGAGTCACTGTGTGTAGATTCTATGCACGGTGGAATTTGGTGTTGGCGGACAGGAAAAGGACATTGAAAGAATTCATTTTCAGAAATTCCCGAGAATAAAAACCGATTAAATATTCAGAATATCTGAAACAAATGAGCGGAATGACATTTATTTTTGGTCAAATCAAATGTGCGGACCGAGCCCTAAAGAAATAGGACTATTCTTAATCCAGTGTCTGATCTGCTCCAATGGAAATCACAGGACAGAGGCACAGCGATGATTAAAATCTGAGCGCTCTGCCAGACAGAGGCGGAGTGTAGAGAGGAGAGTGCAGCCGTTTGCTGGACGGAGCCAGAGAGAGGGTTGATGTGTGAGCGGAGCTGGATGATGAGAGCGGGGGAACAAGAGGCGACTGGAGAGCCGGGGCCCCCATGACGGGGGCCAGCGGGCAGGAGAACGAGCCGGGGAGCGGAGGGAGGAGGCAGGAGGCCGAGTCCAGCTGGAGAGGTTCACCTGTCAATGAACCAGTCGTTACACTTTACCTCCTGTCTGCGATGAAGAGCGGAGAAAATGTGCGTGTGTGTGTGTGTGTGTGTGTGTGTGTGTGTGTAATATATATACACTGCTCAGTGAATGGACCAGTGGAGAACATACGTCCTTCCAGCCAGTCAAATCATTCGCCAGGAGGTCAAGGCCTCACTACTCCACTGATGACAGCTATTATGGCTCTAGCATCATTGCCAGTGAATGAAACGCACACACACACGCACACACACGCACGCACACGCACACACACACACACACACACACACACACACACACACACACAAAGGCAAAGTCACTATAGGTTGAAATAGAATTGAAGTGGAGTTAATGCCAGCACTTAGCGAGGACATTCATTGACATGATGCATTCCCTACAGCCCCTAACCCTAAAACCAAGTCTTAAAGGTGCAGTGTGTACGATTTGGCGACATCTACTGGTGAAGTTGCGTTATCGTATCCATCAACTCACCTTTCCCATCCCAGCGTGCAGGAGAACCTACGGTCGACCTCAGATGTCATCGAAACTCAAAAGATACTTAGTGCGTCCGCTCAGGGCGACAGTCAAAACATGGCGGCCCCCATAGGGAGGACCCAGTCCTGATGTAAAGATACATTAAAGGGCTCATTTTAGGGTTATGTAAAAAAAACGGATAGAAATCTTAGACACTGCACCTTTAACATGTTACTTACGTTGGTCCTCACAAAGCTATAAGAAAACTTGTGCACACCTTCCCTTTGTGTGTGTGTGTGCGTGTGTGTGTGTGTGTGTGTGTGTGTGTGGTTGAGGGTGTTGTGCGTCGCCTCTCCTCCCCATCCTCTTGCCCCTTCAATTCTGTTCTGCTAGGCCTGTTTTTCAATTTTGCCCATTTCTGCTCAGATGGCCGCCAACTAGTAAACACAGACACACACACACACACACACACACACTCATACACATACACACACACACACACACCTTTGTTTTCCCACACCACTATCTCTGAGATTGAAACACACAAACATCAGCAGTTACACACTCTTACACACGGACGCATGTATGACCGAGGATTTCTGTGATATTCCTGCGGATTTCACACTCCAGGACAGTTGTAGGACACAGAGGTGGCTGTGTGTGTGTGTGTGTGTGTGTGTGTGTGTGTGTGTGTGTGTGTGTTGTGTAGATATTACACAGAGGGAGGCTCTGAGCAGCACATTTCTTTGTGTGTGTCTGGACTCGTGAGCAGGGGAAGAGAGATAATGTGTTTTAACCCTGATAAAGTATTCAAAGCTTTTTGGAGTCAATTTATGTTTGTATATTTTTCGAGGGAGATTATTTGGGTGAAATCACACAGTGTATATTTTCTGTTTTTCCCGTGCATGTGTGTGTGTGTGTGTGTGTGCGTGTGTGTGTCCTTGTTTGTTTGAATTTCAGGGCATAAACAGTTTCAGCAGAGTTTGGACAACAGAAGGAAAATAAATCAGTGTCAAACGATCAGGACATTTGATCCCAGAACAAAAAGGATCAGAATATGAGGAACAATATATGTACACGAGCTTGTCCTCACGTCTAACCCCAGCACAGAGATGCCAACTCTTCCATTGATAAAACACAAATGGAAAATTACTAAATGTCGCTTTAAGGGTCAAAACAGCTCATATCACCTCTTAAAGCTAACTAGCAAGGATAGAAATAGCTAACATGTAAATATACGAATGCTAATGCTAACGTTGCTCTGCTTATTATCATTATTATTATTATTGTTGTTATTATTATTATCATTATTATTATTATTATCATTGTTATTATTATTGTTGTTATTATTATTATCATTGTTATAATAATAATGATGATGTATAATCATTATTCAATAATGAAAGCCTCTCATTCTAAGTAAACGTCACTGAATTTTTGAAGCGTTGGCCAAAAAGACAGAACTTGAACTTGTTGTTGAGTTGTTCACCACAGTCGTTCTTGTTCAGTCCTTGTTGTTACACACACCAGATGTTGACGCTTACGCCACAGACAACGATCAGCGGTGGTTTTCTGCTGTGGTCCGCGTTTTATTTCGCTCATTTGCGACTTAATTCCAATGTTTGAAGCAGATGTTTCGGATTAGTCGCCCTCAGCGAGGTGGCGGCGCTTTGGGAAGCAGAGCGCAGATGGAACAAGAGTGTGATCGGGCTGATTAAAGCAGAGATTAAACTCCATCAAACCTGGCGCTGAGCGTTCAAAGAGTGTAAAAAGTGACATTTCATTAACGCGGTGGCTCCTCTCTCCGCCGCTCACAGACCGACCAGAGACAGCGAGGACGACGAGGACGACGAGAGGAAGGGCAAAGGCTGCACCCTGCAGGTACAACCTGATTGCTTTTCATATCGCACCCAAAGTGCTGGGTAATTAATGTCTAATCTCAGCATCAGTCCCGCCGAGCCTCCGAGTGGAATCATTGTGCTCCGACTCACTCTCCTTTTCTCCCCCCAAACCCCCCAGTACCAGTACGCTTTGGTGCGAGTCCTCACTCACTTTGTGGCCGAGCCCTCGGACCCTGGAGGGGAGATGGTCCACATGCTGGGCGCAGACTGGCAGGCCGACATCACACACTTGGTGCTGGACCAGCTGAAGGTGCTGAAAACCCGTCACCCGTTTATTTTTTTTAATTATTATTATTATTATAGCATCATATCTGATGAATGAAAGGCTTTTTTTTTTTTTTACGAAAAGATTGAAAAAGGAAATCACTGATTTGCATTGATCCGCCTGTGGTCAGACATTACGTGGAGAGTACTGACATGTGAGGTCGCCCCCCAGCCAATGGTCCGATGGGTTTTTGTTGGTGCTGGTGATGTCAAACCAGTACGGGGGTGTCCAACCTACGGCCTGCGGGCCAACTGTGGTCCGCAGCCCGGGCCTGCGCAACATTCTTGAAACATAATGGAATGTGGCCCACGTGATATTTGTGCCGGACTTAATCGTACTTGCTCATTTTAATGCTAGGTTTAGCCACCGCTTCACTGAAGATAGCTAACGCGAACCCAGCAGTCGATCAGTGGACTGAGGAGCTTCTGATTTGTTTTGTTAACTGTAATCGTGGCTTAGGTCAGTTGTGGTGTTAGTGGTTGGTTTTGAGATTTCCTCTCTCTCTCTCGCTCTCTCTCTCTCTCGCTCTCTCTCTCTCTCTGTGCTCCTCAGGTGGAGGATCCTCGTATCGCCCGACTCATCGATGGACGAATTCTGATTGGACGAGACTTGGGGATAACAACTATACAGGTTCGTCGCTCGCCGCGAGTCAGTTCCCAAGTCAGTTTCACTGCACATCATTTGAGATGGTGATGATTCCACACACGGCAACTCTGAGAAGAGCGTAGCTGCGCCCAAACCTCACAACGTAAAATGGACTTTATCCCCCCATTCTACGTCCAATCACCACCTCTGCTGCAAAGCATTCACAAAGCAAGTTGAATTATTCAGAAAACGCCGCGCCCACCACACATTTATCTCCGGTTGGACGACAAGCGCCGAGAAGGGACGGTTGAAAATGTGTGATTATGTGAAGCGCGTCGTCGTTTGGCGAGTGGGGCGGCGGCCATGAGCACTCCAGCGACGTAAACGTTCTCCCCCTCGCTCTTCCTCCTCTTCCTCGCTGGCCGTTATAAAGCCTCGCCGCCAGCTTGTGACACAATTAGCCACAATTAACTGTCGGATTTGGCCCTGACATCTCAGCGTGGTGTCGAGCCATTACCACACACACACACACACACACACACACACACACACACACACACACACACACACACGTGCACCCGCTGAATTCCAATAAGCCGGCCCATTGTTAGCGAGCGTGACAGCTCCGGATGGGTAATTTATGCGAGCCAGGACAAATCCACTGTTATGGGCTTTTATTTAAAGGTGCAGTGTGTACGATTTCGGTCATTTTTGTCACTTCTAAAAATATAAACAACAGTCACATTCAGACACTTTCATGAATGTATTTGCCCCCAAATGTTTTATTTTTCCCCATTATCCTTAATTGAGCCCATTAAAGGTGCAGTGTGTCAGATCTGGTGACCTCTAAGGGTTGAAGTTGCATGTTGTGTCCATCACCTCCCCCTCACCCTTCTGAACATGCAGGAGAACCTGTGTTAAACTTCGGTTGTCATTAAAACTCAAAAGATGTTTAGTCCGTCCACATTAAGCTCCTGTAAAAACATGGCGGCCTCCATAGAGAGGACCT
>JAFBJT010106894.1:39748-98109 GCA_016785325.1 Chascanopsetta lugubris | reverse complement strand
TTTGATCTGTAATCGTCCTGTGGAGCGTCGGGACATTCACAGTCACAGATTACAGCAGAAGGTCTGCCAGGTAAATAATACGACCTTTACAAGCTTGTCATGTTACATAATGGTGGATTTGTCACCACCACAAAATGACCCGCCACTGTGTTAAAAACCAAAAGAAAATCCCCTAAACAATATTTGTTCAACTTGAAATGTGTTGACTTTTCCTAGATTGACCCCAACATTAGAAAAAGTGAATTGTTCCGTTTCGTCACATTTCCACGTAAGCTGTACAAAAAAAGGTACAAAGATCGTCTTCGGGTCAAAATGACCCGACAGTCAAATTGAGTTGAAATCAGGGTCACAGTGTTAGTCACACACCACAGCAAGTGAGAATGTTTTAGCTCTGTCTCAGGTCAATCAGTAGCAAACGTTAACAAAACAAGACAGGTGGTGTCCTCGTGGACTGCAGTGCTTTTGATCTGACCCAAATGTAAAAATATTGCCCCTTTGTCTGTGGATCCCCAGAGGGTATAAAGGTGCTGCAGATGACAGTACCCCGAATTCTCTCTGTGCTGAAGCCATGAGTGCGCGTTATAACATCGAACAGGCTCTAGAGCTGATTTTTTCAGATGTCCACCAAGACAACTCTGATTCAGAAGAGGAAGTGGAGGATTACCACCTATACAGGAAACAATAATACGATTGACAGTGTCATAGCAACGAGTCTTTCTGCCAGGTGAAGAGGGAAAACTCAGGTATTCATACAATTTGTGTTGAATGACAAGTTGTTTCTTCAAGCAAAATAAGATTTGGTGTTTAAAATTCAATTAAGCTGCTTATGTTGGGGGTTTAGTGAAGATGGTCATTTAGACCCGGAGGACACGGGGTGTATACAGGATATGAAGACAATAGGAGGGTTAAAAAATGAGGATTTCTGTCTAACTACCTTGGTCTTTATGATCCTGTGGTGCACACTCTTTTTTATGACCTGAGCTGAGACAGTAGTGTCACTCAGTGACCAATCCAAAGTATGGGGTGAGTATGTGGCTGACTATCTCCATAGTGCTCAAGGGAACAGGTCAGTAATTCTCTGTTGGTTCATCCTCATCACCAACCTCTTTCAAATGCAGGAGTTGATTGATTGTAATTACAAAAATAATGATTACAGTCGCCTTCAGTGCCACAGTGTGTAGGTTTAGTCACAAAGATACGAAGCCCTCTAAAAGTAACTGGTATTGTACTGCGTCTATGCTTCTTTCTGCTTTCACAATGCATGTGCAATTCAATTCCCCCGGAATAGAGAGGATACAGAGGAGATATTTTCCATTCATACACTAATGTGTCGTCTCACTGTGAATGTGGAAACATGGTTCTATTCCAACTCCATCCCATCTGCCACGAGGGCTGCCGCCGATCAGAGCGCAGTATATTGCATCAATCACACTCGGGACTGCTGTGAATTAATTCCAGCGCGCTAACTATGCAACGCGCTGCATTTATAATTGATAACTAGAGTCAACTAATGTAAGCTCCCTGCATTGTAGCAAAGAGTGTGATTTTACAGGCAGACTGGGCAACAAACATTTATTAAAGGTCTGATCATTGGAGAGGGAGAAAGTGTCATAACACCACTGCTCCAGACGACTCCCTGGAGCTATCTGATAATAATTTAGTAGTGTGCTCCTTTACAGCCCCATTAATTAGACATTAACTCACAAGCAATGTGTTTGTTCGTATCATGGCGGGATTTTTATACGTCTAGATCCCACAGACTGATCCACAGTTTGGGGGCATAAAACCAAATCCAGGTTTTGGATTGATAACTCTACGAATGCGGGGCCAAGGTAACATCAGTTGCTCCTAATTTGACTGCAGCCTCGTGGCTCAGCATGCAGATTGCAATGCACCCGCTGCGTCTTAGCTTTGGATTTCAGCACAAATGGTTGTTACGTTTTTATCTTCCTTGAAATATTAAAGGGAAGGGGAAAAAAAAACTCCATTGGTTTCTCCACCTGTTGCATATGAAAGGTGTTTCTCATCTTTGACTTTACTTTCGGAGTTGATGATGAAAAGTTTTGATTTTCTTTCAACCTTGCCATGTCTCCTCTGTAATGTGCAGCATTGAGCAAAATGCCTTTTCACCCAGACATGTCAGTGAACAATTTGCTCTATTCCGAGCATTACAGACAAGGACAAATGCTTTTTTGTAAAAACTGTGACGGTGCACAAGTATACAAGTCGAAATAACAATTTTGCTTCAAATACTTTTGAGCAGCGTTGAGGGCAGAGCTCAAAGGATGGTACAGTTGCATGCTGAAATGACTCTATAGCTAATGGATCACTGGTTTTGATGTTATTTCAGAGATTAAATCCAATGACAACAAAAATGGTTTAATCTTCTGGTGATACCTTCAGCTTGAAATTTTGGGTCTAGAGTGAATGAAAAAAACGACACAGCCATGAAGGTGGTTCTCTTTTCATTTGTGTTTAGTAGCAGGATAATACAAAACTCCACAGGACAAATTAGCACAAACCCCAGTTTCTGGAGCTTTTTGTGTCTTGATCACTACTCAGAATATTACTGTACAATTCCGTTATTTGTCTGTTTTACATATGCATTAATCTCCGTCATATATCGTGATACATGAGGGGCCAGATTAAACCAGCTTAAACTAAAATTGTTGTTTTTATTATAGTAACTATGGTGTTTGTGTGAGAGACGATTCAAGTGAGGTGGTATCATGTGAGAATGTAAATCTTCCTAACAAGCAAACAATATACGATGCCAGGCTTGTTTACAACACAAAATTACATAAACTAACCTGGCAATCAGACTTTCTATCTGCACACCTGCACACCTCTGAACTTGCTCTAAAGGATCAAGATGTAAACACCAGGGCACCGCGACATGAGACTGTACAATTAAAATAAAAGCCTAATTAAATGAAAATAAATGGATTCAACAGGAAATGCAACACAAGGCTTTTAGTTTGAGTACTGTAGTGGCTCATGAGTCACCCTGGTGGTAAAAGAAGGGGCATAACATGGTGACCTTTGTTAATATTTCTGAAAACAGAACAACGTGGCCATTCCAAACACATCTGTAAATGTTTGATGACAAATAAAATTAAATCTGACCCCTTTAAATGAGGTCCCATAGGATCACAGGCTTTGGTGCAGGTGATTCCCTGATCATAACATTATCCCTGGCACGTCTTCAGCCAGTGTCATATTCCCCCGCTCATGATGAGAAGTTGCCTTCCTCAGCAAAGAAACCTGCCCCCACACTCCCATTCCTACTCCACATCCCTCTGGAGGAACGATAGAAGCCCACAGTGATGCAAGAAATCCCCTGACAACTAGAGATTGTAGTAATCTCTTCTCTTCTTTAGGTTCTTCGATTCCTAATACATCCCTGCGAAAAACAAATTTATGATAATCCCTCCCATCGCATATCCATTGCTGTTGTCAAATCCACACGAGGGCAGCCAAACATGCCTTTTCTCTGCTTTTTGTGTTGGAGAAATGCAGAATTGTGCTCTGTCATAATTACTTGCAGCACACCACTTTCATTCACACACTTTTACAGATATGGGATTACCATATCACTGCGGAGATTTTGAAGTTCACATCATTCAGTACTCCCTGGATCGAATGCCCGCATTCATTAAAATCCAAGATGAACACACGCTAATCTGCGTTTGATGTAGGAGGGATGCATGTACATATGTGTGGCTCAAACAGTGGACGCTGCTCTTAGTCACAGTCAGAAGCCGGGAGACTGGGGAAATCAACATATGTGAAGAGGTTTGTGTTATTAATGGAGCCGATTATGAATCCAAGCTCAGTGTGTTGCACTCAGATATAACCATGGACACTGAATGCGTGCGTGCGTGAGAGTGTGCGTGTGTGTGTGTGTGTGTGAGAGAGAGAGAGAGAGAAAGAGAGAGAGAGAAATAGGGAGGGGAAATATTGCAGTGAGTACAAACAGTGCTCAATCAAAATCTTTTTTATATCTATACGTTTTTGGCATGTTCTGTTCAACATCACCTCTTTAAGGCCAATGAGTGAACAGCCAGCATAAATGTTAAAGAGAATGTCCTCCTTAAACTCTTTTCCCTCTCTATATTAACTTTTGGTGGCTCATATGCCCAAAGGTCATATTAAGTTAAATGCTGCTGTGTTGTTACATTTGATGAGTCAGCTCATGAACAAAGCTGTGGTTCCAAGATGGCCATGTATTAGTTAGTTACTTAGTTTACTAGCTTTAAAGGTGCAATGTGTAAGAAGTGTACTGCTCAAAAAGAGTCACTTTTGGAATCACTTGACATCCTCCAGACTCCGACTGGATAGAAAATCTGTTTCACTGATTCTTCTGCTCTTCACCACCCACAGCGTTGATGTTCTTGGATTGCGAGGCTGTGATCCACAAGCTTTACGAACATCCTAAAGGTTTTTGTGCTGTTCTTTTGTATGCTAAGGCATTTGTTTGCAATATGAGATCGGCTCTGTAGGATTTTTATAACTCCTGACTTATACCCAAGAGGATGGTTTGAGTCAAAGAGTGATCTGTGTGTGTCCTTCTTTCTTGAACATGAAGGCCGTGGTCTTCTCTCATTGCGGGGCTCATCAAGTTTTAATTGGTGGTTCTCGCGCAACCCTCCGGAGTGTGCCCATTTCAGGCGCACATGCGGCGAAAAATCATGCGGTGCGCCTTGAAATGTTTCATAAGTCGCACCCTGTGTGCCTGCCAGGGCTAGCATACATGCACCAAGATTAGGATGTGACTATATTGTGTTCGGAAAGGTACCAGTATTCTTAAGTTTACCGTCTAAAGAGGATGTGCTGTGCCCTGCTGTTGCTGAGAGAGTACAAACAAACTCTGGCCTGCAAGAGGGAGAAAAAGAGGGAGGGAGAGAGAGCAAGAAAAGGAGCGAGGGGGAGGGGAGAGACCACTTAGCATTTAGCAAAAAATTTTTTTTTTTTACTCTGAATCATTAGTTAATTGTTATTAGTGTATCAGCATATTGAAAAATATTTTTGCCACCTGTGACAGCTGAATATTTAATAAATGTGCAGACATTTGAATATACACACACACATATATATATACATATCCTAGATCAGTCCAGTCCAAAAGTGGCGGCTCCCCCCTTGACTTTGCTCTGCCTGTGAAAAAAATAGTGAGGATCACTGGTTTAAAGAGTTCCACACTCCAAGGAAGCCAGGTATGTGTTCCTCACTACCTGTTGTGTGAACTTGATGTTTCCATCCTCTACGTTAAATGTTTAGGTTGAACCACGCATGCACACAGACAAGATTATCTCTGTAGAAATTCTGTTCTGTTACAAAATGGGTCAGAGAGAGATCCAGGAGTTTACATATTGGATCTGTACTGCATGGTTCTATAATTTATCCTATTGTTTGACAACGTATTACATCTTTACATCTATTTTTCACCAAGTCCACTGGTTATGATTTTCTGGAGTAGTATTCTCATCTAGCTAAGATTCTAGCTATATAAAAAACAATGTCTGAGTTATTGCTGCTAAAAATGGGCTCATGATTTGTCAATCTCAAGTCATGACCAATGGATGATATCATCTCAGCAGCACACAAGCAATTTTAATTTCTTTGCTTCTGTAGACACAGAGTGAGTCTTGCATTGGTGTTGAATACATATGCACTGGTGTCATCACGGTATTCCAGTAGAATGTCAATACCTCAGCCCTTTGGTGATGTTTCAGCCTTTCTCTCACGGAATGTAAGGTTGGACGGGGCTGTCTTTGCAAATAGTTACCAATGCCATCAGCCTGAGCTGCTCTGGCTGTGCTGAGTGGTATTTGTCAGTGGTGAGATCAATGGCCTTGTCAACAACTCCAAAGAGGTACCATGTCTGGGGCTCACCCCCTGTCAGTCAGAGATGAGTGAAGTCTTTGAGTCAACCCTGAAAACTAGGACATGGCTGAGTGATGATCTCCGCAGATATACCTCACAGAGACACACCTACTGAACAATGAACTCCTGATTATGACCTGGAATTACACAGAGCTGTATGTAAGAATGCAAATGTGTGACTCAGCTGCTATTGACATTCTCTGCGGTCTCTAATAACTGGCTTTTTTGTTTATTTATTTTGTCATCAAAATGTCTACTAATAGGTGGAATTGTGACATAGCTAACACACAATGGGTGCAATGGGGAAAACAGGTATCAGAGACACACAGGTGACAATGTCATCTTAGAAAGGTGTCAAGAGTTGATGGCTTTTGATGATAAGAGGCGAGATGGTGATGCTCTGCTATAAACAAAATCACGTGATGACAGCTCACAAATATGTGATGTGTGCCTCCTACATGCTGCACCTCCCCTACTGCACCCTTCGTATTCCAATTAAAGGTGCAGAGAGTGATATTTAGGGCACTTTTGTCACTTCTAAAAATATCATAAATCAATTACATACTGACAATGTCATGAATTTATAATCACCTGAATGTTTTCTTTTTCCCATTACCCTTAAAAAAGCCCATTCATGCATATTTACATGAGGAGTGGGTCCTCTCTATGGGGGCCGCCATGTTTTTACATTAGTAAAAGTGGCTTATTAAACATCTTTTGAGTGTTATTGACAACTGAAGCCTATCATGTGTTCTCCTGCATGCTTAGAAAGGTGAGGAAGAGGTGATGTCACCAAATCGTACACACTGCACCTTTAAGGGCAATTTCCAGACAAATCGCAGACCCCATTATTCACAAACGTTCTCCATTTTCATGTCTAAGAAGTCACACACTTGCAAATGTGTCTACTTATTTAACACAGTGAATTGTATTGCACCTCATTGAGCTTAACGCTGCGTCTGGGCACCACACGGTGAATGTGGGTGTGTGTGTGTTTGTTTTTTTGCCTTCAAGTGTTAAGGTTAAGTACACACAGCTCATAATGGCCCGAGTGGTAGGTCACACATAGAGCTCCAGCTGTGTGCGGTTCGGATGCAGACACCTCTGCTAATAGGTTTCATGTGAATGGCCCTGGTGCTGCTCAGTAAAGGTAATATGTCACAGTCCAGGTCCCCCCGGCCGTGCGGTCTGTCTCACCGCCGCGCTGACCCACTCCATCAAGTTGTCCCTCTGCACAGACGAGCCTCGAGGGGAGCTCCTGCCCAGGAGGGTCTGGAAGTCTTTAGGTAATGCTAGATAGAGGTATAGGGCTGCAGTGGAGCTGTGTGTGTGTGTGTGTGTGTGTGAAAAAGAGCAAAAGATAGACGGGGGTAGACCGTGGGGCTTTAATGGTGTGTACAGCAGGTATTTTTACTCCAGGAACTAGTTTTGGCAAAATTCACTCTTGAAGAAAAACACTTTGCTTTGACTGATATGTAAGAAAAAAATAAGGGTCATACGGGTAATTATTGCTTCAGATTTTTTTTTCTTTAACTGATGGCCTCTGTGTGTGTGAATATGAAAATAAATTACTCATGATACAGGATCATTGACATTTAGAAGTTCTGACATTAATGCAATGTCCATATCTGGTGCCTGAATAGCAAATGTGTCCTTTCTACACAATATCAACTCTTATTTTTCATCACAATCATGCACAAGACAACACTGGACTCCGATGAGAACTAACACCGATAGGAACATGGCATAAGACATATTCCGAATCATCTTAAAGGTGCAGTGTGTAAGATTTGGTGACATCTAGAGGTGAAGTTGCATGTAATATCCATCAACTCACCCTCACCCTTCTGAGCATGCAGGAGCACCTATGATAGACTTCAGTTGTCATTAAAACTCAAAAGATGCTTATTATTTCCACTCTGGGCTACTGTAACATGGCGGCCCAGAGAGAGGACCCACTCCTCATGTAAATATACATTAATCGACTCATTTGAGGGTAATGGGGAAAAAAAAAGAATACATTTAGATGATTATAAATTCATGAACATATTAGTAATTGTTTTGTAATATTTCTAGAAAAAAAATACAAAAATAAACAGAACTCTTACAAACTGCACCTTTAAAGGAAAGAGGAGATTTATGACAACTTAGCCTTTACTTTTTGCACTTCTGGCTTTCCATCATCATAACACCACACTCACTGAACTAAGTGCTGAGACCTCAGAATGAGGCAACACTGCTAAAAATAGGCCAAACAAAGAAAACATGAGCAGGCAGGAGGATCATAAAGGTTGAAAACAAACCCCCAGGTTACTTAAAATTCATGGGAGGAAAACATGAAGGCAAATAACTAAACTTAAACCTAAGGTGTCGGCTCCAAACTGTCCGTCACATGCAGACCCACTTCCTGGTTGGACTTTGACCCGCCGCACTCACCATGGATGCATGTAGGCCATTGTTAAATTGGATGTAGAGAGAGCTCAGAGTTTTAAATCAAAGCGCACATAATGGCCAAATGGTGCAAATGCAAATTCTGTGTTGGTCACATGACACATGTGGCCCATATATACTTTTTCACATAAGCTAACACTGACACACACTGCCACACAGTGCTATTACACGCAGTGCGATCACTCACATTACGCTTTATTAGAATCACTTGGGTTTCCAGTTAAAGGTGCAGTGTGTACGATTTTCGTCAGATCTAAACACATTACAAAACAAATACAACCTGAGATTTTCAGGAATTTATAATGTGTCATTTTTTCAATTACCCTAAAATGAGCCCATTAATGTTTATTTACACTAAGAGCGGGTCTGCTTTATGGAGGCCGCCATGTTTTTACAGGAGCACAGAGTGGACATACTAAACATGTTTTGAGTATTAATGACACCAGGGGCTCATGTATAAAGTTTGCGTATGCACGAAAAGGTGCGTAAGCGCGTTTCCACGTCAACTTGATGATGCGCGGAAATATGCTTTGACGGGGAAATGTTCGTACTTTACATACTTTGTCATGACAACTGTCGAGGTGCGTATCCACCGCAAACGTCTGTATGTGTGACCGCACTCCGACAACCTCTGACACGTACCGGAACATTTGGAAATAATATCATAAACTTTTAAATAAACGCATCAGAAATGTATATTTATATAGAATGATAACGAAATAACACCAAGATTGAGTGGTGATTAAATACCTTATGATTTGCTCTATCTGTCCCAGGGCTCACACACACACATACACACACGTCGCTGTCATTTGCAGAGAGGTGCAGGGTGTGGTGACGTCCCGACACTCAAATTGGTGATGAGTGTAAAGGAAACGTGCGCATGTTCGTGGAACTGTGCGTGAAACTGCGCAAAACTGGGCATCACGGTGAAAGAGACAAAGAAATCTATTGTCAAAGGAAAAATACAGCTGTGAACTCTTTCTTTTCCAAACTACATTTCTGTTTCTCGGTCCTCTCCCCCAGGTGTCCAGTATTTACAAAAACAATGTATAATACGGATATTTCATATTCCTACCTTCTTTTAAAACCCCTATTTGTTACTACCGTGTTCCCCATTGGCTTGTTTTCCTCCACCGCCTTCACATTTAACTACCTGTGGCAACCGGTATAAGACAACAGAACGCCTGCATTGAAAAGCATTACTCATGCAACAACCTCAAGCTAACAAACCCAAGTGTGTGAGGCACGAATGGACGGGAAAAAATTCAACTGGCAAATTAACACGAAGTGTGCTTCCTGCACTCGTACTAGTTGGCAATGCCTCTCAAGGATACATGTCTGTCTTCGTTTATTATCACTCGCACCCAAAAAGCAAGAGTTGGAAATAATTTCCAGCTAATGGAAGTTAGCCTTGTGCCTCCTGCTCCAAAAAGCATTGTCCTCGCCAAGGTCCACAAGGAGGCGAGTAAAATATTAATGGCCAAAAACATGGGTAAAGGATGTGGTTTGACCATTAGTGAAGTTTTCCCTGAAAAACATGCACCAACACACACACATACACACACATACACACGGCGGCCTTCACACACTTTCTTTCTCTTTGACAAATCTATGTAATTATCGTGTACTTGCAACTAAACTCATCAAACGTACCTCATTTCCTTTTATTCCTATGTCTTTCATACCAGTATGATATATGTTTCATTTCATTGTTTACGCTCCAAAAGTAGCGACAGGAATAATTCATAATAAAAAATGATTAAATATTTAAAGGTGCAGTGTGTAAGATTTCTTCTAAAACTTCTCATTTCTAAAAATATTACAAAGCAAATGACATGTTCCTTCATTTATATTCACCTAAATGTTTCATTTTTTTCCCATTACTCTTAAATGAGCACATTGATGTACATTTAAATCAGGAGGGGGTCCTCTATATGGGGGCCGCCATGTGTTTACAGTAACTCAGAGTGGACATACTAAACATCTTTTGAGTTTTAATGACAACTGAAGTCTACTATAGTCTCTCCTGCATGTTCAGAAGGGTGAGGGTGAGGTGATGGACACAACATGCAACTTCACCTCTAGATGTCACCACACTGCACCTTTAAAAAGAAAATCAATGTAGGATATAGGGACCACAACAAAACACAACTTTGTATTTCTACAAATACATT
The DNA here is from genome assembly GCA_016785325.1 of Chascanopsetta lugubris. Classification (NCBI taxonomy): domain Eukaryota; kingdom Metazoa; phylum Chordata; class Actinopteri; order Pleuronectiformes; family Bothidae; genus Chascanopsetta; species Chascanopsetta lugubris. Next base: position 87,595 of record JAFBJT010106894.1, on the reverse strand, counting down.
TTCAAACAGCACAAATAATGTTCAAGGCAAAAAAACAATGTACTACCAAGAAATATCCAAAGCCCTCCCTTTACTATGAGGGAGGGTAATTAGAATTCAAGTGGGTTGCATACATTTAGAGTTCTATGTGTGAGAACTGCTCGAAATTTGTTTTTGTGTTTCTGCTAAGTGAGCTAAAACAATGTCCAAATATGTTCAAGTTCAAGAGAGAAAACAAACAAATGATATTTTTGCAGTGTGAGGACCAAAAAGCTTGACCTTTTTGTGTTTGTATTTATTTTTTCCTCTCCTTGTTTTCATTTCTCTCATTATTAGTTTAATGTATCTATACTATACTCTTTATGTTAAAAAATGTATGTATACATTTTCAGGAGGCAGAACTGTGCAAATGTAGCTGTATAATTAGATTAAATGTGTATGAAATGGTCTTAACATCTTCCCACACCTTTCAGGATATATAAGTTGCTCTTATGTGTTCATTGTTTTCTATATGTCTGAATAAACATAGTCCTCCTCCTCCTCATCATCATCATATTCTGCATTAAAAAAAAAACATTTTAAATGTTTGAGGCTCATGCCACCTACATTCCTTGAATAATTCACCTATTCTTTCTTTTTCCCGCTCAAACAAAACAAAACACTCCCGTCCTTTCAAACAAAAGCCAGACTGTTCCAAACAATTCGCACGACATCAAACACTTTCCGCAGCCAGACGCTCGGGCTGTTCCTTCCACTGTTTAACATTATTACTCTTGAAAACTCAGCCCGTGTTCCGTGAGCACTGTCGGAGCATTTATCATGCGGTAAATCAGGATGTCATTGCTGATTTACAGTTAACAAAAGCAGATGCGGGGGGGGGCTGCCGTTGTATACCAACACCTTTATCTGTCAGCGGAGGCATTAGTCGACACAGTCACTCTCACTCTCATCCTGTTCCTTTCAGTGGGAGCCTTGGACTGGATTGATTCCCTTCTCTTTCTCAGCGTTCCAGCAGAGTTGTCGGAGGGCGTTGATTCCCCTTCGCAGCTCAGGCGAGACCTGCCGCCGCCGCGTCGCTCGGCAAGAGGCAGGGATGTAGTCGAGCACGAGAGAGGTCACCGATATGATTATCCCCGAGTGTCAATACAAAAGGGAGACACGAGAGAGGTCCCCGCTGAGCTGGAAAATGAATGGCTTTGACCTCATCAAACCCGCAGAAGCATCTCCACTCGCTAATTAAGATTGAGTGGAGGAAAGTCATCAGTGTACAGGGCAGGCCATCTTAGCCGGAGCAAATCAAGCGCACCTCACTTCACCGCTGTCCGTGCTTATTAGAAGAGTTAAACTAGGACAGGGGAGGGGAAAGGGTCGATGCAGATGGTGGGACTTTGTAATCATGATAAGGGCCCCCCCCCGCGCCCCCCCTGCGATAGCATCATTCCACATACCAGCCTTTAGTTTTCAGTGCCGTGTCTGTCGCGTGTGCTCCTTTCATCCACATGGCGAGGTAATGACGTCCCAATAAAAGCCACATTATTTCCAATTAAACTCGCTAACATCCATCATAAACTGCCACTGTAAACCAAGCATAGGGCCATTATTGGCTCCCATTAATACTGCATACACAAGCAGATGGCGATGGAATGGGCATGTGTGCACATGTGTGCGAGTGAACTCCACTACATGGTTTGAAATGAAAAGCCAAAAATGTGGGTTTATGTCACATACATGTGTTAAAGGTGCAGTGAGTAAGATCTATGTCATTTTTGTCACTTTTAAAAATATTACCAAACAATTACTGATATCTTGATTAATTCTTAATCACTGAAATGTTTTCTTTTTCCATTAACCCTAAAGCAGTGTGTAAGATTTTGGTCATTTTGTGTCTATCTATAGAATTACAAAACAATTGCTTTTGGGCTTTAATGACCATAGCTTCTCCTGCATGCTCAGAAGGGTGAGGTGATGGATACCACATGCAACTTCACCTCTAGATGTCTTACACACTGCACCTTTAAGGTGCACAGACCTACATTATTATATCAACAGGGGAATTAGTTGAGCACATAGTCGGTCAACAGCATTAGTGTGTGTGTGTCAGCAGCCACAGAGTGGGGTCTCTCCCTCTGGTTAGAAAGGTAAAAAAAACTCCTTGGCTGAAACCTCATACAACAGCCTGCACTCTGCCTCTGACACCTTTTAGAAGCTCTCAGCAGGTGTCTTGCTTTCACCTCTGTAGGTGTGTAGTAATCACACTTCCAGTGCCACAGAGGACAGCGCCGCAGACAAGACAGACGCCGGACGGTCTTATCAGAGGGAGAAACATGGATGACCCCTGATCACACCCACAACCTAGTGATCCTTCAGGAAATGGGAATATCAGATCTGATTATGCGATCCCTCTCTGGTGCGATGAAGAAAAAAAAATAAAAATAAAGCTAAAACAGAATCTCCTGTGTCAGATGACATCAGCTTGCGCCGTGCGGTGCCGAAGGCGGAAACCTGTCCACTCCTTTCGTCCACTTTTCTGAAGGTCAATCTTCAGCTGCCCTCCACGTGGCTGCGGCCCTGTTTACCTCTCTCCGAAAGCCAATTACAACACTGCGGTGCCGTGCAAGTCAGAGCTGTTATATTTCACACATACACAGATGCGCCACACACACACACACACACACGCACACGCACCAACACCTGCAGCAGCGGCAACAACAGAAGCTCTTCTTGGCTGCGTTCGAAGGCACGGATAATGCCTTCTGACCTGTCTGCAGTGAAATATATCAACACAAGCACATGGAGCGATTATTTACAGCTCGGGCGCGTCATGAGGCGAAGTTGTTGAGCCCATGAAAAACCAAGGTTTATACACCACGGGGTTCTATATGGGGTTAAATGGGTGATGTTAATAAACCTGTCTTCATTATCTGAAAAATGGAGAGGACTAGCTAATGTTTGTGATTTATTCCATAACCTCCAGGGTCTGGTTTTTTGATTTATGTCACACAATGACAGCTTGTGTAATCGCACGAGTGTTGCTAAAATAGTGATGGATAGCAAGCTGTTGTCCTCTGCAGCACATTGGCTTTTACCTTTTACGCTGAAAGATGGCAGCTTTAAGTGTGTTCATGTGAGAGTGGGAAATCTGTTTAGTGTCTCTCGCGGATAGAAAGGGTTGAAATAGAGGCTGGTGTTCTTTAAATCCCCTGCATTTTCAGCCCCTGTGCGGTTATCATGGGCAAAAGTCAACACCCCTGTGTTGTCTATGTTCTTCTCTGCCATCTACAGACAGTCTGAGGGAGTGCCAGAGCGTCCACATGAGCACCTGCACACTCAGATTCCACTGTGCAAGCCTCTTTTTATATCACTCAGTCTCAGCAGTGTACCTGCCACCCTCTCATCTACTCCCCATGGTCTTGTGACTTTCAAGTATTTCAAGTGAAGATGTATCAAAATATGATTTCTTTGGGGTTTTTTTGGACTTCTCTCCTTAATATTTAATTCAGCAACACGTGTGCACATCCAGGCATCATGTTATCCTGTTTCTAGCAGCAGCAGCACATCCAGCAGAAGTAGGGCAACATATGAGTGTAAGTATCTAAACCAGATGACCGCCATCTGCTATTTGTGGTGTTGCTGTTGCAGCGTAGACCAGAAATGCTGCAAGAGCACAAAGCAAATTCACAGGTTTCTGTCAAAACCCTGCTGTATTTTTCTTGTTGTCAAGCCTCAGGTAACCTTGGAATGAAGTTGGTGAGGCATGAGGAATGAGCAGAAACAGGAGGGGGAGTATTTTGCATGAAGAAAGAGATGATAAAACTCGCTTGTGTTATCAAAGTAAAAAAAGGTGTACCTGTGATTGCAGGGTAAACTACTTCGCTTTATGATCATGTGCACATGTATAAATGATGCAAGGAGGCAAGAGAGTGGAGAGAGAGAGAGAGAGAGACTCAGGTATCACCCATGTAGTCATGCAGATACAAGAGAACACTCCTCACAGTTTAAATCATTCATTTTTAAACATAAGGTGTGATGGGTTTTCATTAAAAATGCATCAACCCATGTAACGAATAGTCTCTCTCAATCATCTGTAATGTGCCAGTAGTGTGTGGTCATGTGTTTATCTGCAGAGATACTGCTCTCCGTCAGTGTTCTCAGATTCTCCAATTGTTTTGATGTGTATGGGATGTTTCTGGGGAGACAAAGGTTGGACAGGTATAAATACTAGAATCTAGTAAGAGTCTGTATTTCAACAACAAATTCAATGATACAGTGACTGGTCGTTTTAAGATAGGGTTGGGTTCGGTTTAGGATTAGACTTAAGTTAAGGTTAAAGTACATTTAGATAAGAGTTAGGTGAGGTTAGGATTAGGCTACGGTGTTTAAAATTCTGGAAATGTGTGTTAGACTTAGGGCTTAGATCAGGGGTGTCAAACATAAGAGCCACGGGCCAAAACCAGCCCGCCAGAGGTTCCAATCTGTGAGATGACTTTGTAAAGTGTAAAGATTACTGCAAAGACATCAACTACATTTTGTTTCAATAAAACTAAAAGTAGTAGCAAGCAAACTGTTCATGCTGGAGGTTGTTCATAATGTTTCGTACTAACATTTTCAGAATGTATACTTGTACTTTTTTGCACTAAAACAAAGGGGAACATTTTTGAGTTGTAGTTGCCTATAGGTTATTATTCTATGATTTTTACTGGTCCAGTCCACTTGAGATCAAATTAGGCTTAGATTAGGACCGTTGGTGACGACAGGGTTAAGATTAGGTTATGATTTAGTTCACGTTTGGGTACATTTAGGTTAAGGGTTGAAAAACTAAGAATGTATTCTTCTCTGAAGTCACAACGGTGTATGTGTGTGTGTGTGTGTGTGTGTAGGTAGGTAAACAGGTCCCATACTGCGTACTCCAAAGAGCCCTGGGGTGGAGCAGAGACGACGGGCTCCATCTGGTGCCTGGGCAGCAAATGAAAAGAATAGAGAAAGTGTGGCAGCCAGCAAGACGGGGGTAACATCATGAAAAGCTCCGGTTGGATTTGTCGTCCAGTTCACTGGCAGCAGCTACAAGGTAGCAAACAAGGCAGGTGGCTAAACAGGAAGGAGAGGGATCAGCAGCAGCATCGACTCGAGGGGGGGGGAGTGTTGCTCCGCTTCTACGCTCCAAAGACAAAGAACATAAATTGCGAGGGAACTGGATCGGTGTATCTGGTAAACAATTAGCACTCTTGCGCGGCGCTCGGGCTTGTTCGCTGCTTAAAAATGAGCACCCCGTAGCTACTTCTTCCCATGGGGAGGCAGTGTCGTATGTGCTCCGTGCGCTACGCTCCTGAAGCATTATGGCAGAGGAAATGATAGTAAGCAGAGAGCCATCTGCTTTGCCACTTGCCATGGCTGCCTGTGCCAGTACCGCCTCCTACCCTCCATTTCACAGGTGGGGAGTGGAGTGGGATCCACTGGAGGACCCCCTCGCGTAAAAGTGCCAGATGTGTAGGCACAGAATGTACATGTGGAGGAATCTCACTTTAAAGGTGCAGTGTGTACGATTTCTGCAATATTTGTCACAAAATTTTACAAAACAATGACATACCGACATTTTCCTCAATTTATAATATCAATGTTTTTCTTTCTTCCCATTACCCTTAAATGAGCCCATCACTGTGTATTTACATGAGGAGGGGGTCCTCTCTATGGGGGCTGCCATGTTTTTACAGCAGTCAAAGTGGACGGACTCAACATCTTTTGAATTTGAATGACAACTTAAGTCTACCATAGGTTCTCCTGCATGCTCAGAAGGGTTAGGGTGAGGTGATGGATACAACATGCAACTTCACCTCGCGATGTCACAGAATCTTACACACTGCACCTTTAAAGATGCATGATAATAATCAACAGCTGATTGGAAACGAGGACGTGCAATGACGCTCGGCCGCACACTGAAAGCATCTCATTGATAAGAAAGCTCACTAACAGAAAAGAGCAAAGGTATTTTCTTTCTCCCAAACCACCAGTCTGTTTTCATTCTATCGGAGCAGGAGTGCAGCAGAGATAGGCCTCAGTGTCCTTGACAGTGGTGACACTGAAGAGATGGATGTACGGCTGGTCAAAGGAAAGTCATTTATTTCCTTTGACCCACTCGGTCAAGTGGATTGAAGCTGAGCCTTTTGATTTGGCTTTTACTTTGCCTTTTCTCCCCCCCGAAGAGTCCACACTGCTCCCGCAATTACTGCAAACCGAGAAGGTGATGGGTCTAAGATTCTGTCCAGATATAGGAGTCAGGACCCTATCTCTCCTGTTGACACCATTAAGCCATCACTGAGACCAGGAAGGTGGCAGGGCAGGCATGCAGGGGGGGGGAGCCAGGCGGAGGCACTGTCAGTCAAAGCTTTACCACCCAGCTCCTGTTTAAAAAGCATCTGCCTCTGAACTCCCACTGGCCGCTTTGTATCTGATCCTAAAGCCGGCAGCAGCAGCAGAGGGTCGATGGACTTAGTTGTCGGGAGGCATATTCACCACTTACTGTCTTATCAAATGCGAGCCAGGGACTGCAGGGTTATGCATATTCTTGGATTGAGGTTGTAGGTGGAAAACGCTCAGGGGTTATTTGTCAAGCCAGGCAGCGGCAACTGCCAGCGCCGCTTTTTAAAAGCTGTTCCAAGTAGCGATCATCTGACGGAGGGAGCCGAAACAACGGCAATCCAGCTGTCACGCTTTGAAAATACACATTGGACGGAGGCAATGGAATGTTACAGGGTGCGGTTAATTTTGTGGGTACAGCTCAAGACCATGAAGACAGTTCCCGATCGGAACAGGCGGCAAAGTGTTATGGAATTTAGTCACTGCAGAGTCAGTTCAACTCTAATCCAATGTCAGTGTCAGACAGAACACCTAAATCTCTTCACGGTGGGACTTATCAAACAATAACAGATGCCTTGCAGATCCATTTATAGCTGTGAGAGATGAATATTATGTTGTGACTTCAGGGAGGTTGCGGCACATGTGTCAACTTGTTGTAATACCCTAATATTTGATCTATTGCATAAATGCATGAGGAGTTGTCACACGCATTTTTATTTCCACATTTTGTTCAAACGCTTTTGAGGAGATTATGTCGGAAATTGAATCAGCGATTACACTTGAATTCATCTAATTCCACCTGAGGTGACAATTTGGGTCTAGAAAAGAGAACTGAAACAACCTCACACAACGTGTGAGGACAGCTGTCACAAATCAAAGCAGAACGCCCACCTCGGCTTTTCACATGGAATCATCTCATAGAATAGTGCTTTTCTGTTTGAAGTTGCACAGCAACTCTGTTCCGCAAAGGGAACTGTCGGATTCACATGAGCGGAAGTGTTAAAATAAAGTTTCTCACATCAGTGTGGACGGTCATGGCGGTCCGTCACAACTACTACTCTTCTGCTCAACCAAAGTTGCCTGAAATATTTTAGAATGCCTGGACAGCAGCCAGCTGTATTCGTAAGAACGCACCATCTGCTCTGCTCAAATTGATATTAAAGTTTTAAAATATCCCATGTAAGACCTATTTGATCAGAGTCAACATTTTGTGAAGAGAGTTTTTCTAGTCACGCAAGACGCACGTGTGTAGGCGATGAGCAGAGATGTAAAGTCAATTGGTCAATTCCAGAATGAAGAATCTCAACACATTCAGTGCAGATTAGCCTTGTCCCATGAGGATACATTTTGAGATCATTTGTTGATGACTTGATTTGTCACTGTACCATGTGCTGTGCTTGAAAGGTCTCCGATGGTCTCACACACACATTCATGTTCCCCACAGGAAGTAACATTCCTGTGTGGCAACAAATCACCCCTTTAGCAAGAAGTGTTAAAGGGGTGATTTACAGTCCAACACAGAAAAAACATAATCCTTATAAGTGCTAATTAACAAAGGTTAGAGGGCAAGTCTGATGCTGAGTGTAGTCACAAACCCTGCCTACTCCTGCATGAACTTAAAGTACTTCGATTTGTACTCAAAAAGTACACTATATATATATATATATTTCAATTTCTTCAAAGTATTTTTAAAGATGATGTCTGTCATTATAAGGTGCGGTGTGGAATATGTTGGTCATTTCTGTTATTTCTAAAAATGTTGCAAAACAATTACATTTTCATGAATTTATAATCACCTAAATGTAGTTATTTTTTCAATTACCCTTATATGAGCCCATTAATGTATATTCACATAAAGAGTGGCTCCTCTCGACGGGTGCTGCCATGTTTTTACAGTAGCCCTGAGCGAAAATACTAAGCATCGTTTGACTTTTAAGGACAACTGAAGTCTACCATAGGTTCTCCTGCATGCTCAGAGGGGTGAGGGTGAGGTGATGGATACAACATGCAACTTCACCTCTAGGTGTCCCTAAATCTTACACACTGCACCTTTAAAGGTAGCGCCAATCAAAGTGGTGGTTTTCCAAATATTTCTATTGTACGTTGACTTTTAATAAGTTATTTGATGCTGAAAAAATTGCAGAGAAAGTTGTAATTTAACTGCTGAAACTAATCATGAATGTCCCTCATCATGACTGTGCAGACCCTTCCCTCATCATGACTGTGCAGACCCTGTCCCTCATCATGACTGTGCAGACCCTGTCCCTCATCATGACTGTGCAGACCCTGTCCCTCATCATGACTGTGCAGACCCTTCCCTTATCATGACTGTGCAGACTTTGGCTTCTTTGTCGAAAGACAGCAGAGTTTGTTATACTAACCTCTGAGCCATTGAAGCTGCAGAATCAGTCACTGAACATGCTTTTGTTTACTTTTGACCATTTAGCATATTACATCTGTAATTGTGAGTATTCTCGCAGTAGCATTTAACTGTGACTGAGATCCCTGTACCTCACAGACAGACCAGCATGGATGTCAGCTCTAACTGGAAAAAAAAAAGAATGCCCATGTAGCCAAAAGCCTGAAATAGCTCGTTCTCCTGTGGCACAGAGCTCCATTATTATTCAGAAACATATCATCGGACCACACAATCCATTGCTCCGGGTGACATGGTCCTTCAGGATACCATGAACATGGTCACCGCAGTTTATTTTGAGTCCGTCCATCCCTGCTGCTGAAAATACGCAGAAAAGCAAAGGGATGTGTATTCATCCGTGGCTGATACTACGTAATAGTCCCCAATTTACTCTGAGTGAGTAATGTTTGGTGTAAAGTACAATGAGCCAGCTGTTTAGGTAAATTATAGAGCTTGTTTTAGAGGTCTGTGACATCCCACTAACCCTTTACATCTATAAGAGGAACAAATAGATGTGGGCATGAAAGCATCGGAAGATAGAAGAAGTCATAAAATATGGATGTATAAACTGTTCCTCAGCTTTGTGGAAAACAAGGAAATATTGAAGAGGAGATGGTGAGATATACCGTCAGGCCGTATTCTGTTATTAATGTTAATACGGTTCTCACACCTGCATTCTACAAAATATATTCCTCTTATCTTTTCTCTTACAATGTCTGATTAGTAGACGGAAATAAAAGAGCTTTGATGCATGTTCCAAACAGAAACACAAGACAAAAGTTTTTAAAAACAAGCAAAAGTAAAAGGGGGGGGGGGGGGGGGTCACGCTACTTAAATACCGGTGCTGATAATGGGGCTGGAGCAGTATGGGATAGGACGAGCCTCTCTGTCTCCTGTGTAATGAAGAATGGCTGAGAGGGATTGCATAGATCAAGACCATCTGTAGACGGAGGCCATTGCTATGCACCGAGCGTTCCTTTCCAGACCGAGCAAGTTGACACCTGCAACGCGTGAGGTTAGACTGCAAAAAGACGAGTGGAGCGCGAGGTTAAACGTCTCTCCTCTTGCTCTTTATCACCCTAAACGGCCGCCGCTCATTCATAGTACGATCGGTTCGCATTCAAGGACACTGGTAGGACCGGCGAACGAATCAAAAGGCAGTTCTTGTTGCGGGGATGCTGGTAAAGAATCGACTAAAAAGGGAGAGCAAGGGGAAAGGGAGCTGGCAGAGGAAAAATGACACTTAATTAAAGAGAAAATGTTCATCCCGGTCCAAAAAAAGGGGAGCGGGTAAGGCATCTGTAGGAATTCATGCTTTTTCATTTCTCTATTAAATGGCGAGGGTTAAAGGAAAATGTCTTTTGCTGAGAATTCCCTCACGTATAGAGCGGAACGGATCTGGAAAGCAATAAATATAAACGTCTCTTTATTCTCCCCGTCTTTAATTCCTCAGAATCATTGGCAAAGACATTAGACATGTTTGCACAGTTGGTAACACAACTGAGCTGTCTGTCAGGTCCTTTTTTTCTTGCTTTCCTCGCTAAGTACGTGCTGAAAGGCCAAAGACGATCGCAGTGAAATGAAACACGCGGGACGAGCCAGTGGATAAGGCCCATAATCTATGGAAATCAGGTTTATGGCTTCACACGCCCGCGTGACTGTGAATACCTGAGCGTGTTTTGGAGATGTGTTTGATATGGTCCAGTCCCACAGGACGTACAGTAAGTCACTGAGGCTTGTTGCTGCAGAGGGATGACTAAATGAATGCTGGCTGCAGGCCTCTCTTCTCTTCTCCAGATTTTCAATCCTGGGAACCAAAATGATTTATTCACATCAAGAGGCCGCCCAGGCGGCATTGCATCTGACAGCGAGCGTATTCATTTGTAATATATTCTTATGGATTTTTGAACAAGTGGATTTTTTTTTTTTCCCCAATACAGCTGCCTGTAGGAAGATGCACTTCGAAGCACGTCTGCACTTGGACACTTTGCACACCAGGGAGGGCCACATCTCCAGCCATGACAAGCACATTTTTTCCCCCACTTCGATTAGAAGTCCTTTACGGTAAAATGATTCCATTCACTGTGAGAGGTAGAGAAATAATTAAGGCCAAACTCACTGAGGATTTCTCTTCTAATTGGCCATATGGACTGGAAAGAAAAGTTTTATTGTTTTCCTTTGTCTTTCAAAGCAGATGTGCAAGGTCTTAGACTCCTGGCTTGAGGGACACTGCCAGTTCTCCCTTGGTGATTCCAACCATAATTACTATACCATCTTCTTCTGCTATTTTAGTCCACGCTGAGGTTAGGAAGTTAAGTACAGTCACACTTTGGCTGCCATGGCTTCCCCTCACAGCGTTTTCAGCTGTCAGCAGGCTGTGATGTGATGCATGATAGATGTCGGATGTTTACACCTTAACATCATTGTGTCCTTGCACCTGGACATCCAACATAAGTTACCTTGTATGTGCTAAACATAATAAACTCTCATTTTATGTGTTAGCCAGAGAGTGTGCGCAGCATAAATAGAAGACAGTGTAAATTGTACACATTTGCGCAAAACAAGGAAGAGTGACGATGGCCATCTGCAGTGCACTTTTCTGAATGAGTCTTACAATTGTTATCATGGATGTAGTTTGACTGTTCACACTGAATTCGACACACCTATGCTTTTTATACACACACACACACACACACAGATGACAGAATCTGAGCCTTATCATCGTATCGCATCAGTTCCACACTTTTTTACCAACCTGCTCTGTTATCATCTGCATCATCTTTCAACGTGATTTTCTACAGATTGAAACTTTCCACGTGACAACTTTTGTTTAACCTCCTCCATAATTCGTGATTTAGGCTCGGCCTTAACCTTGGTATGTATCGTGTCCATTCAAATAACAGACTCCAACACTAACAAGACCCATTCACAATACAGCAGCTAGTCAGCATAGTCTATGCTTCAAATTACACAATGGTATCTGCCAGTTCCACAAGCAACAGGAAACAGGACTGACTGGTGCACACAGATCCAACGAGACTATAATGTCATTTGATCTAATACATCGTGGTCCATTTTGGGTCTTTTGTGTTTTCTCCTGCCAGGCTTGGTACCTATGTGTAAGCACACATGTGAGCTTGTGTATCCATCTGGACCAACCTTAGCGTATTTCACTGTTTCACTGAAACAGGAAACCACAGTCTTCCACTGAGGCAGCCCCTTGTTTCGTTTTGACACAGTACAAATGTCCGGTCGAACATGGCCTCAGAGGGACTTGGCGCCATTTAGAGAGTATCAACCTGCTGCAAAACCTAAACACACTGCGTGGTCTCTCCTCTGTTCTGGGTTTAACTTCCCAAATGTGACCTGCACCTGTCTTCACCTTGCCTCGTCTATTCAAGTAATGCTGCACAACAATGTTTCCCTTTGGAAAGCAACAACTTTGCTACTGACCCTCTGCTTAAACTAAGAGCCAAGCTATCCCCGTTTTGTTTGGAAAACTCAATTCCTCCATTTTAGTCTTGATGGGAAGGATAGGAAGTGTTTTGAAATAGTGATCACTGCAAAATGTGATACTCCAAATTTGTTATCTACATATAATAGTGTACGTAGGAGAAACAAATTATTTCTAGGGGCATTGTCATAACTTTAGATAACTAGTTGAATAAGTCTCAATTTTAAAATAAAGGTCAAACTGAAAATTGCATCAATGTTGCATGAATAGTAAATTATGCTGAAAAGTACTGTTAATGCTTAGCATAATCAAATATCAAAATTAAAACAATCAGTTAAGAACAAGTGTGAAATTCAAGTCAACTAAACTAAGGGATCGTTAATCAAGATAGCATTGATAGAACATATAAGAAAAGTTTAATTTGTTCACTTCACATAGAATTTTTAGGCAGCACCTCAGTACTCGTATGTTTCAGTTGAAACAACGTGTTAGATTTTACAGTGCAAGTGGCCCAGTTACCAGCCTGGATGATTATCAGGACCAGGATTTTTATAGTGATCACCGAGAACCTATTACTACTACACTGTGCTACTTTTGCTCGACGGCTGGAGTATCTCTCCATAATTCAGTTTCCACTCACAACTTTACTTAATGTGCCACTATATAGACTCTCTGTCACTGACACATATTACATTACCCTCGCAGGTAAAAAAGTCAAATCAATCACCTTTTTTTTTTATCTTGTGTTGTGAACTCAACTATAATTTTGGGTTTATAACACTGTGTTCCTATATGCTTCCTCAGGAGAATGCCACAAGCAAGACCTGAATAGAGATTAGAAATGTTTCTTCATCTTTGATGCGGGGATCCTGGGCCAAGCCACCATTTTCAAATAACTGTCACCTGCTGTGTTGCTGTACAGTATATCCCCCAGGGAAGCTGTGATCATTGGCAGGTTGCAGCGAATCAGAGCGACTAACTCTCAGTGACAGATCCATAGCGGCTCAGGGTATATTGGTCTTTTTATGTCTCAGTCTCTCTGTACGGATCTGAGTGGGACCTGCAAGTGTCCAAACATGAATTCATGAATATGTAAGACTGGTTGATGTCACAGCGCGGGCCACGGAACATCCCAAAATATTCCTGTGCTGTGAGCCCCGATCCACAAGGACAATTTTGCATTCGGTGTCACTTTACGTTTCAACTTTGTATTGTTAATTTATTACTCTGATAAAATTATGTAAATCAAGTCGTGGTACAAATGCCAGTGAACACTGCAGGCAAATGGCTTCGTCTTCACCAATTACATGTGCAAATTGCATCATCTTTATTTTAAACCACGGCTTCCACATTTACACTATTAAGCCTCTAAATAAATGCAGCATTCTGTGATCTGATCAAAGTATCTTTCGCTTTCCTGACTCACTGGAGACACTGGCATGTCATTGACTATCACGGAGGAGAGTCCTCACACTACCTTTTGGAATCTGTTCAGGTGGTGTGGGTGGTGAGTATTTGAGCATTTCAACTCGATTAAACCCAACAGCAGAGGGTGGTAAGAAAAAAATCCACTGTTTTTATATCATCAAATAACTTAACTAAAAACAAACTGACTCTGAACATGAACACAGCGAACCAGTGGGATGAGAGCTCTCTAAAATCAGAGAAAACATATGTGAAGTTTAATTACATTTTGGTCCATCGCCTGGAAACAATCACTTTTACTGCAGCAGGCCACCAGGTTGCAATCAAAACCAGATCTAGTGATATAAAACACTCTTTCTGATTGAACACTACAACTCAATGATAACAGAACCCCCAAATATTTTTCTTTCTTTCTTTCTTTCTGCCCAACAAAAAGTACAAATACTATATCGACTCAAATTCACTCAAATGAAAGTACAACATTTATTTTCTACTTTGTAGATGAAAATATTTGAAAGTACCAAATGTAGCCTTAACACACTCACTGATCAGAAAGCAGTATTTAGCAGCAAACAGAGCCAGAATGTAGATGTTTCTTTTTTCGATTGTACGTCGTCAGCCATGACTCACACGAGCCGCAGAGACAAGTATATTGTTTTACATCCAGTGCAAAAAGTCTATCCAATCTAGTTTGCAGTGACTGTGGGTTTTCCACTCCTGACCGTGCATTTGCATAATGGAATTATGGGCTCAGCCATGCTATGTCTTTAGTGGACCATTAGGCAGGCCTTTACTGGATTGTAATTAGTGGCTTCTGCCCTTCACCTTCATTAGCATGCAAATGAAAATTCTGAACACCAAGAAATATTTGGCACATCAGGAGAAAAATGCCAAAGTAATTAACAGTCAATCCGTGGTAGAATTGTCCATTTCCATCCATCACAGTTTAGAACACTTGAAATGAGACATAGCAAAGTGGCTGAGCCCTAACAGGTTGATCTGAACAAGCAGTTATTGAAATGACTTCAGATGATACGACCGGTGACCCCGAGCTTTGGCCCTATCTCAGAAAATCCAACCTGATGTTCACAATAGATTTAATTCAACCCTCAACCCTGCACTTTATTCTATTTCACATGACTGACATACTTTCTACCTTTGCATTCACACACATGCAGCCCCTGTCCAGATACCTTTTTTTAAACTCCACCTAATAAGACGTTGTACTTGAACTTCTAAACCCGCCTAGCACCATTTGCAATTCTAATTTGGTCATTTTAATGAAATGCTGCTTAGCAGGAATACAATTGAACTTTCAAGACATGTCAGACAAGACCCTGCCAACAGAAGCCCTTGACACATACACATTAATCACAGGGGGTAGCCACTGGGCTTCGGGGCGAGCGAAAAACATCCTTCCAGTGGTGGCACATGCCAGAGGGGGGTGAAGTCTGAGGGGGCGCTCTCCTTTTGTTAACCCTGTCTAATTAAGAGTCACGAGCCATGGCGGCGAGACAACTTGAAGGCGGGAGCGTCTCACAGAGTCTCCACTGGATAGGTGCAGCTGTAATTGATTTCAATTGTGTGCGGGCCAGCTGCTCAGGTAGATAACTTTGGTTTCTCATCTGTCAGCTAGATTTCTTCACCTCATGATGGAAAAGCAGTCATCATCAGCCCTGCCACTGCACATGGCAATAACGTACACAACACTTCCTAGGATGCATAACAACACAAATTAAACAATTACCGCCAGAGTGTTTACTCCAGACATGGAGAGCTACATCTAAAGGCAGTAGACAAACGATAAACATGCAAGGAGGGTTGTTGTTTTTTCAAGAGAATGAAAAATGTGAAGTCGACAGCTCCTTGTATTAAAAATCGGCGCAGTTCAGCGGCCGATTGCTGTTCATTGTTTGTTCATTATTATAATAGGTGCTCGTGGAGTAATGACTTTAATGCATCAATATGACAGAACGACTCAGTGACTAAATAAATAAGCAAATGAGCAAAAGCAAATGCCCATGAGGATAGAGCAGAGTATTGGATGATTTTTCAGGTCAGGAGGCACTATGAGTTCAGCGAGCATTCAGAGTCAATGAAGGAGGTAGTGAATCCTGTGTTCTTTTAATGTCTGCTACTACACACAGATCCCAGTGCTGTTTATGGATATTTATATTTCAGTCGAGGTTTTAAAGCCGAGGTCCCTCACTGACCCCTGGCAGAAAAAAGGCAATCTTTTCTTCAGGATGACGGGCTGTTCGCATCGAGTGAAAAAGAAATCAAGTATGCAAAAAAGAGAGTTGTGAAATGTTAATAATGTAAGTCACTTTGTGTCATTTGGTCAAAAAAAAAAAACATGAACAAAAGTTAAATCAGGGGTGTCAAAGGCATTTTAGTTCAGGGGCCACATAGGGCCAAATTTGATCTCAAGTAGCCCGGACCAGTAAAATCACAGCACGATGACCTATGAACAATAACAACTTCAAACGTTTAGTTACAGTTGTGAATTTAATGAAAACACTGATTAATAAATGAAAATGTCTCTTCCCAATATAACCAACATAAACCAAGTACACTTTGTAAAATCATCTGACGGGCCGGATTGGACCCTCTGGCGGGCCGGTGCGGGCCCGCGGGCCTTATGTTTGACACCCCTGAGTTAGATAACTATGCAAATCTGCATAGAACGATGGCAGCTGGAGACTTCACTGATGAAGATTTACTTGATGCTACACAGGCTCTGATCATGTTGCCAGCTAAACTCATGAATTAAAGGTATATGCAGACATAGAAACGGTGGATGATCCCTAATGAGGGACCAACAAAAACAGTACAGTGAAAAGAAGCCAACTGACCAATTTGGTGGTACAGTGTCTTATCTCCATCGTGCGTCATTAGAAGTTACCGAGATGGATAAGGTCACAGGCAGAGAGGATCTGATGCAATTTAAAAGATATGTATATATGTGTTTCCTTTTAAAGGTGTAGTGAAATCATTTCTGGTGGCAGAATAAATAAATTAGTGTATCATCACTTGACTGTATGAATTACTTTCATATGTGAATAAATCTGTTTTTATACTTGTTACCTTCTAAATAAGGAATTAGTGCTCTCAACCGCTCTCCCCTCTGTACTGTTTAATACATATTTCTGTTCTGTTTTGTTTTTTACGGCGCATATTGTGTGCATATATTTTTATATACAATCTCCATGCATGTGTTCTGCATACTAATGTATGTTGAGCCTTTATTGTATATTCTTATTTTTACACTGAACCCGTTGCTGCTGTAACAATGCACACCTCCACACTGTGGGACGAATAAAGGGTTATCTTATCTTATCTTATCTTACTGATTCCACTACTCTAGAATGGACTGTGCATCAGCAGCATCTCCTCTCTAAGGAGATCACCACGCTGCTTCACCATGTTTTACATGGTCAAACATTTGGATATTAATAATGACTGAGAGCTCAGAATTTTTTTTCAACATGCATGCAAGGGAAAGGTGAGGTGCAACTGCACCACTAGATGTCACTAAATCCAAAACACTGTGCCTCACATACATTTGTGGATTTGAACTTTGCATTACATGCACCTATCATACATGTCTTTAATTGTCGGGGTCATTAGTACAGGGAATGCTCATCACGTAAGTGTGATCTTATTATGTGATCTTTTATTGTGGTGTTTATTGTAGTAAACATTGTAAAGCGTATGCTTCATTTATTTCTTGGCAAATAATTGTCTGAGCATGGATATAAACAGCCTATTCATTTGAGAGTAAGTGGAGGCTCAAATGCAATTGACCTCTGGGTCCTTGTAATACTGAAGAATTGTGACCTAAAGATTAATTTCCAAATGAATCATAATAATCCGATAAAGAGGGTGGTTTTCACGCTCAGTCACTGCACCGAAAGAGGAGTAAATAGGAGAAAGATAGCAGTGAATTAACTCCGCCAAAATGATTTGAAAATAAAAAAGGACACGCTGACCTCTGCTTACCTTGCGATTAAACCGACACATGTGAAAAATGATCCTTATGAGCTTTCAGAGACGACCATATGGCCTTGATCACACATACCCACCTCTTTGTGTAATGCATACATTCAAAATCGAGCGTTATCCAAACATGTAAACATGACATAAAGGCCGCTCAGGCTCACGATGAAAAGAACAGATATGGCCGAGCATCCACACAGAAGCATTATTTATGTATTCATGTACATGCGGACACGCCACCTCATAACATGCATAAGATGATGGTGATAGAGCCGATGCGAGCAGCTGAGTCCATCGGTGAGCCCCTGCACCTCGCTGCACTGATGTAAAGCATGTGATCTGTATGTATGGCCATGTCTGACCACACCGAGATCGGCTCTCACCGTTGCGCGACTTCCTGTTGTCATCTTACTGACATTACGTCATTGCGCAGATCGTGGTACAGGTCTGCATCAATTCTATTTTAAGGGTCATTTTGTCGTCTTCTAAAATAACAATGAACTATAATTGACACCATCTGCTTCAATACATCCACCAGTTAAAGGTGCATCGTGTACGATTTGGGGGCATCTAGTGGTGATGAAGTCGCATTGTTGTATCCATCCCCTCACCCTTCTGATGTTTGATCGGCCCACTCTGGCCTACTGTAAAAACATGTCAGCCCCCATAGACAGGATCCGCTCCTCGTGTAAATACATATTGTTGGGCTCATTTAAGGGGGAAAGGAGAAGAATTAAAGATTGATTATAAATCAATTAAAATGTCAGCATGTAATTGATTTGTAATATTTTTGGAAGTGACAAGTGACTGAAATTTTACACACTGCACCTTTAATTCGTTGTCCAAGTGTCTGCACTTCAAAGAGTTTTCCACCTGTATAATGTATTTTTATGAGACTCGGTGTCGGTTCAAAACGTCCATTTTACTGAGGAGCTCTCTTAACAATGAAAGTGCCCACAACTTTTTCAGTTGCTGTCCTTAAAAGAGCTGGTTGAATTCTCTAATGGATAAGAAACAAAGCTTTGATGCCTCCTGACGTATTTAGCATGGGAAACACCAGAGAACCCTTTATGGTAGAAAAAGGAGAAAATTATATCTCACAATTCAGTGCAGCAGAAACACTGAAAACAACTCAAAGTCATAGTTGCACCTGAACGCACCCAGATAAAAACTAAAAAAACAACCAGATGATCAGGAAGTGATGAGTCATCACATGATTGCCTGAAACTAACTCAATAAATCATTATCACAACTAAATACAAATGTCATAGATATATAAATTAGGAAACAGTGAATGTACATAATCAAGTATATATCCACGTACACTACCACACATCATTTCAGTCCTGTTTTACTTTAATTTTCCATTTTAGAAATGTTGTTCCTTATTATATAACTGAAATCTTTCAGAATAACAAGTAATTATGTTTTTATCATAGTAGATGTTATTATAAGGTACGTGCAAAAAGTATGTATACATTATTACTATTTTCTTTTATGTATATCTTTTTGAATGAATGCTGAGTTGACGTGAACTCAGATGTTCTCTGTAGAATGGCTCTAACCGTGTAACCCATCACGTTATGATGTCACGTTATGAGGATTATCAAGACTTTTCCACTGCACACAAATGAAAAGTAAATGAACTGCTGTGTAACACTGTGACACTAAATCTAAGACACAGAAAAGTAATCTAAACCTGTTGGTAGCTGATTTCTGTTCATTTATAATTACCTGTCATAGATGAGGGATCTTAACATGATGGATTTTGAAAGTAATCCACCATGACTAAATGTATATTTGATTATTGATCTGGAGCAATTGATTAGATGGTAAATACACGAGGAATAATCTATATTTAGCTGCAACTGCACTGACCACCAGTTTGGTTTCTGCAGCAATGTGATTTTCACTTTGTTGTTCAAAAACAGCAGAGTCAAGGTTTATTCCCCTAATTCTGTTAGTAAAAAATTGTTTTTCCCAAAGGTTTGGAATGACTTATGACGCATGACTCAGAGAGCAGAAGAGGGGGTAAAATCCTAAAAATGGAAACAAAAGAATTCACAGAATTTTAAAGGCAGACGGTGCCATCAGTCAGTCCCCTCATGGCCTCTCATTATAGCATCGGACAGCAAGACAGAGGTATTCAGTCACCCTAAACTGCTCTGACAACGTACATCAAGTTAAAGAATCTTTTTGGGGCCACTGGGTATACATCACTTTATAATACCATTCTTTTTTTCCCCCCCAAAAAACACAAATCTGATTGCATCATTGCTCAAGATGGACAGCCTACTCAATAATTCATACAATTAGTTTTTCTCCTTAAGCAAGCTCTCTTGTTTCAATAACCCGCCTCGACCTTTGCACTGGCCCCTGTCTTATTAATCAGCGGCCATTGATTTAGTGTTGAAAGTAATTAAGGCCCTGACATGTGCAGTTGATTCCAGACATCTGTATGTGTCACGAATGCACAAGCACCTTCTCTGTAACTCACTGCTATCGACACCCACCAAGCAACTGCTTCCACTAATGCCAAAAAAGAGGTGACACTTTTAGTGTTTTTCAGCTGAGTCATTACCACCTTTAGTCTGCGTCGAATACTAACCAGCAGCTGTGAGACTTTACTTTCTCTTGCGGTGACACTTGAAAGAAATCTACAATTCATTGAACCTAGCAGGTGTTAATCAAATTTCTCTGTCTGTGGTATCGGATACCACTGCTAAAGTGGGGTGTGGTAACATCCCAAAATCTATTGTCATGCACAAATCAGCGTTTCCCACAGAATTCCATTTGTGACTGTGGTGTTGGACAACCAGGCATGTGACGGAGGGGGCATCCTAATTGGGCGGCAGTTAAGAGATTAATAAAGTGTCATCATTAAAAGCAGCCAGGAAATTGAAAGTTATAATCAATGCATCATTTGTCGTTGTTTTTCACTGACATTAACTTTTTTGTTTAATCGTTACAACTTTGAATCACCCATTTCCACTGCAGGATGAAAAGTCAACAGTGCTACGTATTCCACTCTTCTTTTTATTGTTCAGTCTAAAGGATGAAGTGCATAGTAACATAAGTTAAAGGTGGCATGCTTTGAGAAAGGTGTGAGCTTTGAGAAAGGTTAGCAGTTTCAAAAAAAGAACATCATTTAAAAGTAGCAACTGCCTTTTAAATGTGGTGGCCCATTAAAAAGAAACAGTCCAACAGAGTGGAAAAGCTGTATGTAAGTGTAAATAAAGACGGAAATGGCGTCTGTGACGCTTCAACAGATAGCTTAGGAGGCTTGTTGTGGGCGGTTCACGCCTCGCCATCTCGCCTATGCTGAACTCCTTCTACTTCCCTGGTTCATCCAAAAAAGGGCAAAAGAGGCGGAGCACAGACAGAGCAGGGGGTGGGCCCATGGTGCAGTCGCAGCATCCACGGAAACATGTCTGGTCCGCCCAGGTGTCACTCGAGAGGCCATGCCTTGAAGGACGCACTATGTCAGACCTCAATAGAGTTTAGCAATAGATGGGAGCACTTTTGGGACTTTTTGTATCCAAGTGGACAAGATGTGGAAAAAGGTGAAAATGCAAAGAAAAAATGTAGGATTCAAAAATGTTATTCTCTTGCGCATTGTATTCACAGCAGTGGTAGCGGTGGAGCCGTCATTGTTGTCAAGGTCGTCACATCATCAGTGGTAACCAAACGACCCTGACCTTACTGAAGTATGGGCACTTCATTTGCACTGCAGCAAGGGAAGGTGTCTGGCATCAACGTATCATATCAACTGAACACCAGAGCGTTGGTGACAAAGTAAAATAAGAGGAGATTGAAACCGTTGAACTGTGCTCTTTCAAGACTTGACAAAGCTGAAATAGGACTTCGAGAGGGAAGCTGGGCTGAAACTCCAGAATGAGGAGTTTTGGACAAAATCCAATGCATTCAAGGCCTTGGGACATTGCACTTTCTGAATAGCCTTTATTGGTGCTTAAAGGACTCTCAACTCAGGCATGATGATTGCGCTATAGAAACAGGTTCAACTCCCTCTCTCACAGTTACTGGCAACACAGACAGAAGCAAAGTCACCTCACATCTCTTCTCTAGTTCCCCGGTGAATTTTACATGAACAATCCCTTCTGTTACTGCAGGGACTAAAGGAAGGTATACACTGCCTGGAATTTACATGACAAAAAGCTGAATAACATTGCAGGGTTGGGGGTTTTTTGCATTGCACCTTGAATAAAACGCTGTGCAATGAACTGGGCTGAGTTTGGTGTTGAATTATTTCTTCCAATACAGTCTTCTGGAAAAGCTTAGTCACATATTGGATTTTAACCCTTTTTTTGCACACTGAACCTCCAGATATTTGCCCAAATGCTCAAATTTGATCTGAACTAAGAACTTCAGACGCCCAGAATCAGCAGTAGAGTGAAATATTGAAATGGAAATGATATTTAAAAAAAAGATTCTATAATAGAATGTATCCATGCTGTGCCAGCCATGTGCAGCATGCACAGGTTTTTTTTGAAGGTGTGAGCATGCCCTTATCCGATGGAGGTATTCTGTTCTGAACCGAAGGAAAAGGCACATAATCAGCTGAGATTATTGACTTTTGTGCATCTGCCACTCTCACCAGCTTTCAATGATTATCATCTATTTCCCTGGCAGTAGCCTGTCTGTGTTTCAATGCGCCCCATTTACCTTTATAGCAACAGCCCTGTTGCCGAGTCAGGTTATATCAGACCTGCCAATGATTTATAGATGATTGTAGATGGGTTCAGGCTTTGCACACCACATTACCCGAGATTTCAATACTTAATGAAATGATGATGTCTGTACTGTACATTCGTAAAACTGTGCCCTCTTTCAAATCAGACACTAGTTCAACAAGTCCACATGTTGCTCACAGCTCAGTTTCCACATGGTCACACTAATGTGGATGATGTCATTACAAGTCATAATAATTTTTTTGCAGGTGGATGATCAATCCGCAACGAATGCTACTGAATTCAGGCCACCATTGACAGATGTTTTTCCATTTGGAAGTGGTCTGTGTGCACCTGCCAGTTACAGCAACAACAACAACTGCCCTCCGCTTGTACAGTAGCAGGTGGTCCGACCAGGTCTTGATGCAAATGCAATTTCATGCCAAACTAAGCACCAAAAATTGTTATATAATCAGCATAAACACAAGCTCAGCAGTGCCCCACTGCACACTACACTGCAAACAAGTTTGTTTGGTGAAATAACATTATCAAACAGATTAGAAAAAATTAAATAAAAACAACCCCGGAAACTTTCAGCGTAAAACATTTGCATCCCCCTCCTGCTGCTGCTATCAAGCCTGCATGAAAATACAATTTCTTAAAGGGCCAAACAGCACATGTTTTACTGGTTGATTCAGGAGTAATGTCAGCCTTTTAAAAACACCGGCCCCTAAGATGTTTAGATTAGCTAGTAGCTATAAATATCTCCAGTGCTTGGGAAATCGCATTAAAAGGATGGTGAGGATAAGATAACAACTTTAGACTATGTGTACAAAAGATGTAATAGGTCTATTATGTGAACTATGTAAAGACGCATATAGAGTTCCAGTGAATTCAGTGTAATGTATGCTGTTTGAAATACTACTGAACTGAAAAATAATATATTCCTAAACTAATCATGATAATCATATCATTTTCATATCATATATAAATATATAGCAGGATGTGGCATAAATATATAGGCAGTGTCCATTCACTTCAAGCAGTCTGTGTTTCGCTTTTTAGGGAATTGGAAACATGTAATGTTACTTTGCCCACGCCAACTTCACACCATTGACAATAGGGGTAATTTAACTCACAGTAGTTGCTGGTCATTGCGGGTTAATGACTGTTTCCTTCACAAATGGAAATATCATTGTGGGTAATGATTTTAATTACTGTACAAACAAAAAAAAGTTGCGGACACTGCTGTTAAAAACAGCGCCCGCTGCAAAATATTGTTTCACCACGAACGTGTAAAAACAAGGTGTTTTAGTGTTATTATGATTATTTGATTATTAGTGGAAAACTGGGCTGCGCTGCGCTGCAGTCCTCGTACAGGGAGTTATGGTTGTGGTTCTGAAAAATACAAACATTTTGATAAATACTGAACAAATAAATACTGTTACATTCAAGATACTATAAGCACAATTAACCATCGCACACAGTTAAGAATCTAAGAGTATAACCAAACCTGCAGATACATAGAGGACACTATATTTGGCTGCTCGCTCACACTATGTCTGCTAATACCATGCAGGCACTACAGGCAGCTTAATGGCACAAAGTGTTATCTTTTTTTTTTTTTACAGTTATTATGATTTCTTTTTTAAATTGTGGTTTCTGTTGAAATGTCTATCGGAAATGTATTCCACATAAACATGTATGTTATATTTATATTTCATTTAAACATTGTTTAGCTTACTGAAATCCAAAAATAAACAGCTCAGCCTGTCATAATTGAAGTCATAGCAGGTACTGGTGAAGTTCTGCACTACATTTATATCAAGTAGACTCAGTTCTCCTCATTAACACATATGAAGGAGCAACATGTCAGGAGTTATTTTTTATTTTTTATATATATAATGCTGTCTCTCACCCACTGCAACCTCCATAACAAGCACCGTGCTGAATAATCACCTCTGACAGTGAAAAAAGAATGTGAAAAGATTAGTCCCACACTGAATCTCCTGTGAATTTGAATAGTCTATATATGTATTTGTTGGACATGTGATTATTGAAGGGAGAAAAATAAATACTAATTGAGGTGTGTAGAAAAATACAAACGTGGTTAAATCAATATACGGTATCTTTTAAAGGAGTGATCCACATGTGTTTTCCTCTGAGCTTGTCTTGTTCATTTTCTTTATTTTCATTTGAGGATGTCTGAATATGTTTTGAATCATACATCAAAAGTCAATAAGGTACGTAAATAGGATACTGATATGGAAGAAAGATACAATCTGCTCCAAAGCCGCCACAGTATATCCCTTCCTGCTTTAAATGGATGTGTAATTGCATAAAGACAAAGTCTGAATCAATCAGGAGAGGTCCATGTGTAATTTGAATAGTGCATATTTTAAAATGGTAAATATTGGAAAAAATGCTGGTTTCTCAGAACTGATAAGTAGCAGGATGTGACATAAAATGTCTGAAGTTGTCAATAAGTGGGATTTTTGGTTTGTCCATCCTAGGCTACTGTACAAACATAAAATGTGAGAATATGTCCTCCATGGAGACGAACTGCTCCTGGTGTGACTAAGATGGGCTCATTTGAGGAGAGTGCCAACAACCACTCACACCTGCAGGTTATTATACAAATGCAACAACATCAGTGGGATTATCTTGAATTCCATTTAGAAATAATTTCCCCCAAAATCAAACTGAACGTTTTACTGCGTTTAGCACAAAAGAAAGTCCTTTGTCGATCTGCCTCTTTGCCCAGGGGACTCTATATAGTGCCACCCTGATGGGAGGAGGTCCAGTTCAGGGCAGGGGTGGGGGGTGGCATGATTGACAGGGGTCTTGTGGGGTTTTGTACACATCTCCCATGAAGGACACAGTCCTCCATTTAATTGCTGAGCTGCTTGCAAAACTGCTGAGTCATTTCAACTGTAGGAGGCCACAGACAGCAATGAGCAGTAAAGCCATGCACTAATTATCTCAATCACAGTGGAGATGACGTTAAAGGTGCAGTGTGTACGATTTTAGTTATTTTTGTCATTTATAGAAATATTACAAACCAGTCACATACTGATATTTTCATACATTTATAATCACCTCAATCTTCCCCCCATAACCCTGAAAATAAGCCCATTAATGTATATTCACAATGTGGAGTGGCTCCTCTCTACCAATTGAGTTTTATTGGCAACGGAAGTCGACCATAGTCTCTTCTGCATGCTCAGAGGGGTAAGGGCGAGGTGATGGACACAACATGCAACTTCACCTCTGGATGTCACCAAATCTTACACACTGCACCTTTAAGTCAAAGTGGCCGAGTCTTTCCTCTGAGCTGTTGTACGGTGGCTTTTAAAAATGTATGGTTTGTGTAGTAAACGTTCCTTTCCATGATAAACACCCAACACCCACCGTTCATTAAGTAGTATAAACACTCGCATGCCCTGAAAATGAATCTGTGCCACTTAAAGTAGTAGTGGTGGGTAAACAATTAGCGTAGTCAACCCCTCAATGATGAAACGTCCTACTACCCCTATTAAGACATGGCGTCTTTACACACTTTATCCCTGCTGTTTTATGAATTCACAATTACACCTCATTAATGTGTCATTTGCATAATTACAAGGAATGGGGACACAAATCGCAGTGGGAAAACACACTACCTTGAAGGGAGGGGGGAAAAAAGATGCAACACAGTGTTGCGAGCTGGAAGATATTTTGATATTGTTCAAGTGTAGAGGAGGCCTGATTATTAATGAACTTACAGATCAGAAACTGGGACAAAAATCACTAATGTTGCACTTTTGCACAGGCTTTTTAGCTCCAATGTCATTTTTGTCACTTTTAAAACATATTACAAAACAATTACATACTGATATTTTCATGAGTTTCTAATCACCTAAATGTTTGGGAGTTTTGTTCATTACCCTTCAATGAGCCCATTAATGTATATTTACATGAGGAGCAGGTTCTCTCTATGGGGGCTGCCATGTTTTTACAGTAGTAAAAGCGGACGTACTCAACATCTTTTGAGTTTTAATGACAATTGAAGTCCACCATAGGTTCTCCTGCATGCTCAGAAGGGTGAGGTGGTGGATACAACATGTAACTGCACCTCTAGAGGTCACCAAATTTCACACACCGCACCTTTGATCAACAGCTCGAATTCACATTCCAAGGACACCTTTGTTCATATTCTATTTTGGCTGATATGTTCAGCTGCATTAATTCAAAAAATTAAATTCTGTCTCATCACAGGCATGAAACAGGGTGTGAAGAAGCGATATCTGTGATAACAGCTGAGGAATTCAGTGAGAGAGCTTATTTGGCCTGCACAGGTACTTTAACCCACCCCTCTCTCGGTTATTTGTAAGATAAATGAAACCACAGAAACAGATGACAGGTCTTTAGCTCAACTATAAAATGCAATTAACCAGCAAATGAGGCCAGGCAAGCCACTCTGACCATTCGGCATGAGCAACAGCTAGAGGGGAAGGAAGAGAATGGAAATTCATTCCCAATCTGCAAACTGCTCCGCTACCTTTACTGGGCTGATAAATGGCATTTGGCATTTTTACTGCGGCTGATTTGGGTATTCAAAGGTATTTAATTGATTTTTCCAATAATTTTCCCCCCAACGCTCGCGAGCAGGAATAATCAGAGATGGTTCATTTTATAGTATTGAAATAGATTTTTGTGAAGTAGTCTGAAATGCCTCACCTCACCGAAAGTTTTGAACCACAAAGAAGTTGAACCAAAATATTCTAAGTAATCACATATTTATGTAAAACAACAGAAAGCTCATTTGTGAACTACACAGATTGTTTAATGTAATTAATTGTAAGTCATTAATTGATGTATAGTGTGAAAGTGCAGAATGTAAGAAGATTCACAGGAGCACTATGGGATGTACATAGATAGTTATTAAAGGTGCAGTTTTTATATTTTGGTCATTTTTATCACCTCTAAAAATATTAGAAAACAATTACATACTGGCGTTTTAATGAAATTGTAATCATCTATATGTTTTATTTTGTATATAAAACATTTTGTATATCTATATTTATGTGAGGAGGGATCCTCTCTACGGGGGCCGCCATGTTTTTACAGTAGTAAAAGTGCACATACTAAACATCTTTCTGAGTTTAAGTAACAACTGGTGAGGGGGAGATGATGGATACAACATGCAACTTCACCTCCAGGTGGCATCAAATCTTACACACTGCACCTTTAAAACATACATAAAAATAGTACGCATTTCTTTATGATTGTAGGATCTGGGATAGAGTATATATAAGAACAAATGCAAAGTAAAGTTGATGGGAAGTGTCTAAAAAAGCAAACTACAAAGTAGTGTTACACTTTGTCCTAATGGTGGTGATTTAAAAAAAAAAAAAAGATAAAAGTTACTATGGTGATCAATACAACTTATCCTCCGGACCATCGCTTTTCCATAGAATACATTCTATTTCACAACAAACCAGAAAAGTCAACTTGACAAAGTCACCGTCAGTGGGCTTCATCCTCTAGAGAGAATCTGAGACGGAATCATCATTCCGTGCAACTACACCAGTCTGTGAAATGCCTCCCCACAGAACTGCACTAAACTTGGGGCACATTGTGTCGTCCTCAAAACGGAGTTCACCGCTTTCAAGAGGAGCCGCCGTTAAAGGTTCACATGGTTCAGCGCAAGTGTGAGCTGATTAGAATCCGCAGCATGGCAACAAAGCGTGCCCACATTTCATCGGGGGAGAACGTACAGCTCGGAGCGAACCGCCCACCTTCCCTATCCACATGCAGCCCACAAGCCCCAGTGGTCGGATACCTTGCCAGGGCCTTTTGTTCTCCACCATAATACATCTTTATTAGTATAATCCCGTCGCTCCCTGGCTTTACTCACACTCAATTAGTCTTTATCCAAATCATGTAGTTACAAACAGACTGTCATTGAAGGCAGGAGAAATATCCTCGAGACGGCAACGATGGATAATTGCTTTAACTTTTCCCACTAACTGTTAAGTGCATCAAGTCTCTGAAAAGCCGTTGGCAAAGAGACAACAAGCGGCCCACATTTGGAGCTAAGCGCTGAAATGAAAAGCCTCTTTCTGACAGTTACACTGTTTCCACGCCGGAGAAACCTGGCTCCGCCTGCTTCCCCATTTCTCTTCCCGAGTCTGGAAACAACAGCGTGCACTGGGGTCCCGAGATTTATGGCAGCAGCTCAGTGTAGCTGGGGGTGGCGAGGGGCGGGGGGGGGGGGGTCTTTGGGGGTTTTCACATCCCTCCATTTGTTTTGCACATTACTGATGTTTCCCTTAATGTGCTGCGAGCATCCCCTCGAGAAGTTTCGATGGGGCTGTTCTCAAGTTCAGGCTTCATTTAGTTTCCCCCCCGTTCTTCTCTGGAGATAAAACCTGACACACAGACCTCTCCGGCTCTCCTGAGGTGCTATTAATACGGGAGGCAGGAACAGAGGAGAGGTGGTGGCGAGCCCCAGATCCACCTGGCAGACCATGCATGCATGCGCTGCCATGTTTATGTGGGATCGTACACGGGAAATGGATGAATTGGTGAGCGCCGGCTTTTGGTAATGGCAGCTAACTGATGCCTCGGCGGTCCCCGATGAGCAGTGCCAGCCAGAGTCCCCCCGCACTAATCATCATACATCTAAACGCCATTAATAACGGTGAACTCTCTTAAATCGTACATCTTCCTGAAGGGGGGTTTTCTAAAATAGTTGGGGAGCTTAGATGTATGGTCTCAGGTAAGAAAAGCAAGAATAACAATGGTATGCTGTGTGCCTGAAATATTCTCAGCATTCTATTGCATGAGAAAACCCCAAAATGAGGATGTGTCTGCATGTACATGTGGGCATTCATTTGCATGTACTCTGCAGTGAGGGTGGCTGACCTCTTTCCTCTCATTAAATTCATGAACATGCTGTCCATAGTAGAACATCGACGAAAGATTGGTCTATCATTCGGAAATGTGGGTAAACTGTGCACTCCTCTGACCTGAGCCTTGAGCGAGAGGGCACCGAGAAAAAAAAATCTAACATTAGAGTGAAGGCGGATTTCAATACACAACGCACGTGACAACAAAGCCTACATTCACTTGAACGGAGGTTTCATCTCAGCGGACCCTCACTACATCTCTAGGTTGCATTATTCCTATTAGCGCGTTGCTGTGATTAGACGTGACATGAGCAGGAATCTTAGCATAAACCAGACTTACTGACAACAATAATACCAACATTTTAGGACCAGTCTGCTGGTGATCGTGGATCACATATGAAAACAGATGACACAAGCAACGTCTCTCCTTGATCCAGAAATGAAGTCAAAACATCCTTTGCACAGATGATGTATTTTGGATGCTAGAATGTGTAAGCATGAGATATATATATATATACTTAAAGGTGCAGTGTGTAAGATGTAGTGGCAGCTAGAGGTGACGCTGCAGCTCATATCCATCACCTCACCCTCACCCTCAGCATGCAGGAGAACCTATGGTAGACTTCAGTTGTCATTAAAACTCAAAAGATGTTCAGTAAGTCCACCGTGGGCTAATGTAGAAACATGGCTGCCCCCAGGACCCGCTCCTCATGTAAATATACATTAATGGGCACATTTACGGTTAATGGAATAAACAATATAACAGTTGTGTGATTATGAATTAATGAAAATGTCATTATGTAATTGTTTAGTAATAATTTTAGAAGTGACAAAATGAAAATCTTATGTAAATCTTACAAACTGCACCTTTAGGGTTAGGGTTGACAAGTCATGGGTGGTTTTCAGATTGCCATCATATCTCATCTTGTTTTACTCATTTAAATAACTGAACAAAATGTAAGAAAAAAAATGAATATGCTATATCAGAACTGCATAATAATCTATGTGAAAATTGAATTTGATGTGCATTTATTGTATCTATGATCCAACCACTTACATGGAGGAGATGGATATAATTATCACCCTTGCACTTGTTAGAAAGGGTGATAATTGTGCTGTGAGGAGAATGTTCTATCACTTACTCATTTATTGAGGGGTTTTATAAGTGAAAGAAATTAGAATAAAATAAAGATATATATATATATATATATATATATATATATATTTAATACATGTCATGGTGTAAAGCCAAGTTAAGCTACACTTGAAGCTAAGCCATGCTCCATCACCATAAACCTACAACACCTGAGCGTTTTTCTTGTGTTACTGAGACAAAGATGGCCAGCTCAGGAGCTACTGTAGCCTATATTTATTTTCACATCCAGGCTTCATCTGAATGACTTTCATTTCAATACGCTGGTGCGATCAATGGAGATTTTTTTTTAAGTGTCCTTTTGAATGTAATTGTCCTCTCTGCTCATTTGCATTAATTGCTGATTTTCTACAATCAACCCCAAACAAACCGCACAATACCCCATTCCATTCAATCCACCTTAGAGAGATAAGCACGAGTATCATTCACACTGAGGAAACTGTGTATTCTATAGTCGGTAATATAGCCTGCGTTCACCAGTGAGCCAGATAACTTTGCCATGCCTCAGTCTCCTCTGGCTAGCAATGCCTTAACATAAGGACAATGAAGAGAAGGCGATAAATCTTTATTGAAGCAATTATAGAGCAAATGTTATTTACACCACCTAATTGGGCCTGGGTATCTCTGTGCTCATAGAAATTAGGGCTCAAGGGGAGTTAAAATGGACACCAATTAATTTTTGCTGACAGAATCAGCAAAAACAGAAAATGGCAACAAAGGGAGTTTCCCCGGGAGGCAGTGACTTTAGAGGGAGGTGAGAATAACTCGACTAATGTAGTCAACACATCCCGCCATTTCCATATAAATAACTTCCAAAGAAATAAGAAACTCATTTGGGCAACTGAAAAGAAATCAATTACTGCAACAAACAGACTGGCTGCAATTCCACGGACCCTGAATGACACGGTTATAGTACAATCGAACGCTTTGTTGGGGTTCGAGTAGAATATGCATAACGGGCCACTGACGGACAGGGAGGGGTAACATCAGCTAGTAAATGTCAAGAACACATACAGGACCACACACAGCTTATTAAAAAGCTGTCACGAGGAGAGGGGAAGCTAACAGGATGTACCAGACTTGATGAGGATTTATTACCCACTGCCATCTTTACTAAATGGCATTCTTAGGCTGCTTGAGTCTTAAAATAAATCACCCTGCTGGCGTGTGTGTGTGTGTGTGTGTGTGACTTCTGCAAAGTTATTATGTTTTAGCATTGCTTTTGAGACTAGCCTCGGATTAAACTGCGATGTCATTGTACAGTAAATCTAATAATAAAGAGTAAATACGGGCCAGTCTTATCCTTCCTCAAACTTTGGCTCCTGTTGATAGTTGTCAGTACATTGATGCCAATTAAAGGTGCAGCGTGTACGATTTCTGTCATTCTTGACACTTCTAAAAATATTACAAAACAATTACATACTGACATCTTAATGAATTCATAATAAACTAAATTTTCCCATTACCCTTAAATGAGCCCATTATTGTATATTTACATGAGGAGCAGGTCCTCACAATGGGGGCCACCATGTTTTGACAGTAGCCCAGAGTGGACATACTAAACATCTTTTGAGTTATAATGAGAACTGAAGTCTAACATCGGTTCTGATGTATGATAAGAATGGTGAAGGTGAGGTGATGGATATAACATGCAACTTCACCACTAGATGTCACCAAATCGTACACACTGCACCTTTAAATACACAGTACACACAGTCAGTTCCAGCAATCAGGGACGCCACAGGAGAGGGGCTGGCCAGAATAATCCAAGGGGCCTGTAGCTGAACAGACTTCGATATTTATTGTTTAAGAGCTCTTGTGTAGTTGCCAGGGGTCCTGGATATATACAGCACCCTGCAGCCCAATGAAAACAAGGCCTTTTTCTGTGTGACACACCACATTCTGGGTTGTCACAGTTCATAAAATAAGCCTGTCTCGAAATGTGAATAACATCTCTGTTTGAGGTCTTGCCATGGTTCTCTCTCTGAAGGGGCTGAATGAACACAATCCCAGAAACAAGCTGCAGTTTGACAATAATTTATAACCACACGTGGAAAGTATCCCATTCAAATAAAAGTGCTGAAATAACGCTTGTAGTAAAAAAAAAAAAAAGAAAAACACACTTTTTCCAATTTGTTTCCTCCGCTGCTCCAGTCCCTTGGGGCTCGCCGTGGAGGTGAAGGCATTGGACCCCACAATGTGAGAAAAACATATCTGGCTGAGTTCTCTCTACACTTTATAAAACCGTGTTACATAAGAATCACAGCCTCTCTTCTTCACCTCTGCCATTTCCAGATGTTTTTCCACAGTTGTGTTTCAGAGCACGATCAGTGACCCGGGCCGAAAAACAGAGCACATAGGGTCAAGTGTGTCGCTACCTCACATGTCCGTCTGACAGGCAACCATCAATTTCATTCTGTGCAACACACCATTGGCTCACTACTATGTGGTGGCTTAACCCAGCACTTGTTAAACTGAATAAAAAGGTCCTAGATTGTGACCAATCTCTACACTGCTGATCCTCTGAGGGTCGTGTGGGAGATGGGGCCAATCATCCCCTCTCACACCGTACAAGAGGCAGGTTCAGCTTGAACATGTGACCACTGTATCCCAGTGCATATAAACAAACAGCCCTTCCCATCTATGGACAATCGACTCTCTTCAGTTAACAAACACTGATTTACACGATTTTGGAAAATGGCGGAAAACCAGAGTACCCAAAGAACACCCATAAACATGAAATGGTGCGATGCCACCTATGGGGTTTGGCGTCCTCTGCTGGAGATGCTACCTCCCCACAACCCCGGTCTTGGATGAGCAGCTGACAATGAATGGACAGGTTTCACTGATGGAGACATTGCATAGTTAGTTTTTGTAAAGACATGTCATCTTCAACCAAGTAATCTGGGTCACGGGGTATTTCTACCAGCCATTGGGGGTGTCAGTGTCAGGGCCAGTCACACTGCAGCAGGGTTCGAGTGGGATTCGAACCAGTGACATTTTGCCTCCAAAGGCAAGTATTCTTAGTATAATGAGTTTTTGTACATCAATGTTAACACCTGTGCAAATAGAGTGGTGATGTGGTATTGAGCTCAGGTCTCGGGTTCTAATCTTGGTGTGGAGTTTTCATGTTGTTCCCATTTCTGCATGGGATTTCTTTGGGTATTTGCCCACTGTCCAATATCATGTAAATTGGTTTAGTTTAAAGTTTATTGTGATTGCTAGCCAAACATTAGCTTTTCACTTGATCTTCAAAACACATGGTGTCAGTGTATGATGAACAATACATATTATATAAGTAGCCGAGACTTGTTTGCCATGTCTAGCGCAATGTATGGTTTTGATTGTACAATAACAGAAATGCAATACATTTTCAATCATTTTATGAGCGTTGATTTAACTGTATAAGACTCTCCCTCTTTACAGTTCAGACTATAGACTAAATCGGTCAGTGGTGCAGCTCTATTTTTGAACATCAGACACACACAGTCACACTCCACCCACAACATCGCACAATTCGCTAAATTAAAGATATCATTCACAAATATACAAACACATTTCTGCTGTGTGGTGATATGTTTGCACATTCAATAACTTTAAATTGAAGTACTGCTCACATGTCAGCTGTTTGGAGGAGAAGGAGATGGAATTCAATCTGCTGAACAAACTGGGAGCCATCTTCATCTGGAGTGGAAATGAGTGGGCCACCAGTGGGAAAAAGCAATATTGTCTGCTCTTCCCTCACTGGACAAGGTCAATTAGAGAAGGACATGGACTGGCAATCAAACCTGACACCAAAGATTGACTACAGTGATTATAAGCATGCAGATGGGAGGCTTTAAAGGTTATTAATAATGATTTATGGAATTAATTACAGAAGTAAGATAGGATTCCATGCTTTAAATATATTATATAAGTCCAGCTGTGGAGAGGTTTGTCATTCGGGCTGCTGTGGTGGAGTTATGATTATGATTACAGTGTGAGATGATAAATTAGCTGGAGATACGTTACATAAATATCATGTGTGTGATCCCATGGATTGATTCCATCTTTCACACACGCGTTGTCTCCTGTAGACATAATTTATTACTAGTCGTTACTCTTCACGAGTTTCTGCACTTCCACTCATGGTGAACATTTTCAGTGCCAATTTTCAGTATAATAACTGTGCATTTACACCAACAAAACAAATGTGTTTTGTCTGTTATGTCTAATCAGTATAGAATAATACAACTGTTTTCTGTTACCGTTTTCCACACAACTCAAAAAAGACAAATGTGTTTTAGCTCAGTTTTGGTTTCCCTCAACTGCAGAAGGAAGGATCTGAACTAGAGCAAATGATGGATGGACTTGAATAATCCAATATGTTCCAAAGTGTTCCCACAGAGTCTGGTGATAACTCTTCCAAATGCAAGTTTGATCCAGTGTTATCAATAAATACTGATATATAAGGAGCAATAGGGAACTTTGCAAAAATGGTTGTTTATAGAGACACCTGCAGTGAAATAACAGCAGCAATTTCACTCACAGAGCCCTGCTCAGACTCAGTGGATTTGAGTGAACATTGACTCAAAGAAAAGAATCAATTACAATAAGTCGAAGCAGCTGCCTGCATTCACTCTCCCTTGCACCCACACAGGAGATAAGCCACAACGGCAGCCCATGAGTTGGAGGAGCTAATTGTAGCTCTAATTCAGGTTGGACAGCAGGAGGAGGAAAACAGATCCAGCATGAGAGTGAGGGAGAGAGAGAGAGAGACAGAGACAGAGACAGAGAGAGAAAACATTGATCATCTCTGTTTCTGAGCTATTACACACTGATATTGTATCAGTGATACCAGCTAAAGATACTGCAAGCCCTTCAGACCACAGACTTTGGAGCAATCGCATACATCACACCAATAATGTCATTTCCATGAGAAAGTGCAAAGCAAGTCCCTTAACATCTTCACTGACCACAGGTTTATAGAGGGAACAAACTAAGTTGGCGATTGTCTAACAGCTGGTTTACTAATTGTCATCACAGGGCGTTATTGTCTAAAGAAGTTGCAAAACGCACAGTTGAATTAAACATTAATATATAACCGAAAATCAGAAACAGGAGAGGAGACATCATCATCCAAAATATCATCACAGCTAACACACCTCTCAAACAACATGACAGCTCACCATTTCTGCCTCCTCCGTTTTCCAGTCACAAATCAGTTGGACATGGAGACCATGAGAGACAATATAATCTCTCATCTTCAACCACTTGTCTGAGTGGTGGGGTATTTCTACCAGTACACATAGGGCCATTGGGGTATCAGTGTCAGGGCCAGTGACACTGCAGCATGGCCTGAGTAGGACTTGAACCAATGACCTTTGCTTCCAAAGGCTAGTGCTCTAACCACTGATCCACTGCGGCCCCTAGACAATTAAATATATAATATAATTATATACTTTTACATTTACCATGAATTGGAAATAACTAAACCTGAGATGCCAAAATGGTGAAAATAATAAACTTGCCTTGGTTGAAGGATGAATGAACCATTGTTAAAGGTGCAGTGTGTAAGATTTGGTGACCTCTAGAGGTGAAGTTGCATGTTGTATCCATCAGCTCACCCTTCGTCTGAGCATGTAGGAGAACCTATGGCAATAATCATCAAAACTCAAAAAATGTTTAATATCTGAACTCTGTGCTCCTGTAAAAACATGGCAGCCCCCATAGAGAAGACCCACTCCTCACATAAATAAACATGAATGGGCTTATTTAAGCGTAATGGAAAGAAAATAAAACATTTAGGTGATTAGAAATACATGAAAATGTCAGTGTGTAATTGTTTTGTGATATTTTGTAGAAGTGACAACAATGACTGAAATCTTACACACTGCACCTTTAATGCTGCAAACTACACCTGTCTCCTGTTATGACAGAGGTGGGAACTACAGGCCAGCATGCTCAGGTCTGACCAACACTGACCCTCTGAAGTTGTTGGTCAGTTCCTCCACAGTGCGGTCAATCTGTAAACACCATTTCTTCTCACTTTGGAGGAATTCTACCAGATGTAGCCCTCCAGCTAACAAAAATCTTTATAAATATTGCAGAACAGAAAGGTTTTCGATACTGAGGTTGGGTGAATTTTAGCCCAAAGGAGTCAAAAACAACAAAAAAGAAAAGCTAGAGAGACCGCATCTGCGACAAATTGTATCGGTTTTCAATTAAGAAGAAAGATACACTTTTGGTTTACTGAAAACATGGCCGCATCTTTCTTTCGATGAAAGCCGCAACTCACATTCATTTGAGAAAGTTCATACATTTTTTTTTCCTTAAAGGCAACTCTGAAAAGTGAAGTACTTTTTTTTGCCCAGTGGTGAGATCAGATGGCAAGAAGGCTCCTCCATCTTGTTAATCATTCCCCAAGCACAGTCCAAACTGACGCGATCATTTGATGCATTACCGTGTAATGCTCCAGTAATTATTCTTTCCTTTAACAAGGCGAGCAAGCGAAGCCAGCCAGACAGCGCCACCACCCCCTCCCTCCCTCCTCTGTCTTAGTCATTTATTTTCTTCATTTTCTCTCAACTTAGAAACAATCGGAGTTGTACTCGAGCATGGAGGAAACGTGGCCATGGGAGTGCTGCTCTTTAACTCGTCTAGGATGGGTAATTGGTGTGAAAGTACACCCTGGTACACTTTTCTGTTACAGATGATTGTTGCTTTTGACATTTACTTGGTCAGTAAAGACTGACTTTGCACAAATATATTTCCTTTTTCTCTTCTATACCTTCTTACTCCAGCACAGCTTACACCCACACGTGTGAGCTGCAGAGTTTAAAAAAAGCCTCTTCTTGCTGCTCCACCGGCTAACTAAAGAGGTGAAAGGGATTTGCTCCCAGGCACCTTGCTGGTAGTTTCTGACTAAGGTCAGAGAATGACTCATTTGCTTCCTACGCAGGGGATTTTGCCCTTTTTGGAATTTGAACTGGGGGACCTTCATGTTGCCTTTTTACCTTCACAGCGAGTTCTAGCTGCAGCACTCTGGTGATTGTCAGAGGTTTCAGAGAGAGAGAGACTGGGTGCTATTACAGGTCAAGGCTGAAGATTTTCAGAAGAGCAATAACTGTGATGGGCTATTTTTTTGACGTTTTATATCAGAGCAAGGTCATGCAACCTTGACAATACAACCTCACTGCACTGACATTTGTCAAGTTGCTGCAGGATGTTAGATGATCAAATTGTGGGGCACTCAGTGTATGTTTGACTATGTTTTAAATGTAAAAAATGACATGGAGAAGCTTAAGATGTGCAAGATTGTCAGCTCTCACTTAGAATTAACAGACAATCCCATGAGTTTACATCTAATGGTGACTTCAGGAACTCATCTTTCACATGCTTGTGGCAGAATTTGATGAAATTGAATCCTTCACACCCACATATGTTATAACAGGACGTCTATGTGATAAGGTTCAAAGAGTCTGGACCCAACCCAGTGTGCATATAAATACATATATACACACACACACACACACACACACAC
Source organism: Chascanopsetta lugubris (assembly GCA_016785325.1). Taxonomy (NCBI): domain Eukaryota; kingdom Metazoa; phylum Chordata; class Actinopteri; order Pleuronectiformes; family Bothidae; genus Chascanopsetta; species Chascanopsetta lugubris. The sequence continues at coordinate 49,715 of JAFBJT010106894.1, read as the reverse complement.
ACACACACACACAAACACATTTATTCACACATACTGGTGTATGTATACACAGGGATGAGCAGGCATACAGAAGCTATAAGGAAACGTCCGTTGCTACTGCTGGTACCAGAAATATTATTCTAAAATGCATTTAGCAGTATACATCAGACTAAAAGTAAGAAAAAACTTTAATCCTTTGGAGTGATCATTGAAGCAGAAGATTTTCTGTGGTGGAAGCTGAAATAGTTCCTACTTAATTCATAAGTCCATTAAAATGTCATTATCAAATGAGGGTCAACGAATAGAAGGTATTAAGATACATCAGATAGAAATACTGACGAGGTTATGTTAGGATTTTTAACCAACTTATACTTATTTTGCAGCGTGCGAGTCTGTGTGTATGTATGTGTGATGGGAAGAGTCAGTGAGAGAGAAAATGGGAGCGAGAGAGGAACAGGTATAAAAGAAAGTAGAGGAGGTGAACCATCGAAAAACACATCCTACATGGTTCAAGAGACTAATTATACAAAAAGGCCAAGCTAAGTCGACCACTTCAGAGAGACTGCAGGCTACACAGGGACTGGGCGACATGGATACCCCATTCAGAGGAGAGAAACAGGCTCTCATGCATGCCTTATTACCCCAAAGACCCGCGTCTGTGGCAGATAAGTCACCCACTCCTTCTAGCCCTGCTCCTCTGTGGACCCAGATCCTGTAATGATACATTTCACTTCTGGCGATTCCGGTTTGATGGCTTGAAACGGGGAAACAAAAAAAAGGGAAAGGAGTCTGCAGAGTGGGACGTCATCTCTGACCCCCATCAAAGAGTTCCCCTCTTTATGTCGCCTGGTAAGGCGACACGGTGCCAACCCCTCATTTTCCTACAGTCCATCTCTAATGGGATTTGGTTTTTATATTAAGTCCGCCTTCCCCTCCCACCCTCCCCTTGTCCCTGACAGTGCGGAGTGAGAGATTTGAATTTAAAAAGTGGCTAAATCCTCAGAGCAAGCTTCAAATAGGATTGTGTGTGCCTGTCGCTGTTAAACAGGGCCTTGCAGGTATAAGCCTGCCCCTGTAGAATGACAGAAAAGGTGAGGGGTGCAGTTATGTAGGGCACCGCTTACACACACACACACACACACACACACACACACACACGTGCCCGTTCACAAGACAAAGCTCTCTCCGATCACACGGTGCGACTCAACAAAGCAATTTTTTTTCATCCGAGGACAGCAGCAGAAAATTAGTGAACATGAAGAGTCAGTGCACAGCGTTGTTTCCACACTTCTCTCATTATGAGCTATAATGAAGGGGGATGAGAGTCTGTTTAATAAATGATTCAAGGTCAAGTGCGGAGTAACATCAGTTACATGAGGCGTTAACGCGCTTTTGGTCGTATATACTCTATCATGTGAACCGATGCGGCTGTGTTCTGGATGCACGATGTTGTGGTACAACTAATATACATTTTACTACACCAAATACACCACAAAGGCTTTGAAACAAGTCCGCATAGAGAGAAAGTAAGAGTCCGCAGCCACTCTGGGTAATTCTCTGTCCTAAACAACAAGGACATTGGCAAAGCTAACATGGTGGTGTTAAGCAGGTATAGTAAGGTAGCATTTGCTAATTAGCAACAAAACAAAAAGGTCGAACTGATGCTTTGACTGTTGTTTTTGTGGGAAACCAAAGTACTGGACAAAGTACATTGTGATTTTATGCTGATGTTATATGAGAGCACATCAGATTAAAGCAATGAATGACGAACAACACTACTGCTTCTTCATGGCAACAAATTATTTTCATTAAAAGCCAGATAAAGTTAATTCATATTTTATTCATTGAATCCTATTAAAATGGCACCATTATGTTAATAGTTAGATGATATGGTTTGGATTATACTAATACTATAATCATTGATCAAGCTTATGGTAGATAAGGGTACAATGTGTTGAATTTAGGGATATCTGGTGGTGAAGTTGCATGTTGCCGGTTATACAGTTGTTTGGTCGTTATTTTCTGCCATTAGAAATGAAAATAATTATCTCAATCTTATGGAGTGCACATTTAAAGGTGCAGTGTGTGTGAAATTTATAGAATCTATTTTCAAATATTACATACTGACATTTTCATGAATTTATAATCATCTGAATGTTGTTGTTTTTCCCCACTGCCCTTAAATGAGCCTATTAATGTATATTTACATGAGGAGCGGGTCCTCTACAGGGGCGCCATGTTTTTACAGTAGTAAAAGTCGACGTACTAAACATCTATCGAGTTTTAAGGACATCTGAAGTTGACCATAGGTTCTCCTACATGGTCAGAAGAGTAAAGGTGAGTTGATGGATACAACATGCAACTAGATGCCACCAAATCTTACACACTGCACCTTTAACTTATCTATAATTTGGAAATACAGATGTCAGATCTACTCCTCTCTACATATCAGGTGTTATATGCTATGCGATGTATTATGTCATGTCATGCCACGCTATGCAATGTTATGTTAGTTAGCAAAAGAAATTCCTGGTGTCATAGTATGATATGGTGCCAGAGTGAATGAATGAGTTTCATTTATTCATAAATGAAAAATGAATTCGAATTTTAGAAAATATCATTCTACACAAGGAGATGTACTCATAAATCCTAAACAGGTGTTACAAGTGTCTCGACAGATTTGCCTGGTAAATGAGGACCACAGGCAAATTCTCCTTTTCCTTGCATGCAAATATTAGGAAGAGGATGGGGTCAATGTCCTTCTGCACGACAATGTGTGTATAGTGTGTGTTGTGGTTGCAACCTGCCGACAAAACTAAATAAGAAAATGAGGAGGACGAAGAAGAAGAAGGAAAACCAACCAACCAGTCATGGTCCCCTTCAACACTGTGTACTATCACGCACTTGCAAAAGCAGTGCTCTAAAAATGTTTCTATTTTATCCAATTCAAGGAAAAAAATATTATTAACATATCATAATTGTACACATTTCTTGCATAAAAGGCAGCATAATACACGGTATACCAGTATTAAGTATACAGTATCACTAAGCTTACGCTCTCGTACTGAGACATAACTGAAACACCCGAACCTCTGCGGTATTCTTGTTACTAATGACTCAAACAGTGCATTTTGAAAACAAAATGAAGAAGTCCTTAAAGGAGACCAACCGCTGACCTGCGGCAAAGGGTCATTAACTCAACAACTGACTGAGCAACTAGAAGAAAATAAAACTGGAGAAATTCCAACAACAAGCAGCCTGAAAGTTGAGGTAAACAACCTATTGTACAGACGGACAATGGTAAACATTTAACCTGCTCTTTTAGGCCAGGTCACTTTGCCTCGTCATCAATGATAATGAGAAAGACAGCAAATACAATGTCACAAAGTATCGAAGTCCTCTCGAAAAGTACTTGGAAAGTATCACCATCAGACCACACAGACGCCCTGATGGAACTTTACTGGATTTATGTTAAGAGCTGACAGTCTGATCCCTTGTAAGATGTCCTCCATGTGAATGAGTGCTGTTGTCACAGGTGTCTGGCGATGACACCGTTGCCCAAGTGGTCTGGTGAAATTTATTCTGCATCAGAAAAGCATGTGTGTCGGTGTATGGAGGCGTGTGTGTGTGTGTGTGTGTGTGTGTGTGTGTGTGTGTGTGTGCATGTCTGTGTGTTGGGGCACTGTGTTCTTTTGAGATAGTACACAGGGACTTGTCTCAAGTGTCACCTTGATGGCAGATCCATAGAGATCACTGGATAGGATGGGGTCAGGTTAAAGGTATAGTACACAAGATTTATCAATTGATGTTTGTGAACACAGAAGTCAAAGTTGGCCCCTGCTACTGTAGAGATGACCTTGAGATTTGGTGGAAGGATCTGAGGTGCTCATGAGCTATAAGGTTGTTTCTGTGTACTCACAAAATATAGTTTACAAAACATCAACACCTGTAGGTTCCCTCCTTTTCTTTGCTTTTTTTTTAAAAATCACATACTAACTCATTGCTATGCATACGCATGGATCGGACCGGCCTCTGCAGTGTTTCTCCTTGGTTCACAGCCTTGAGGGGCGCACGCGCAGAGAGGGTGGAGGAGGTTGAACTATTGTCCGGCGCGCGGGGGGAGCGTTCACAGCTTCAGCCCCCCTAAAATAGCCCCAATGGGGCCAAATGTAGCCCGCAAGATCATTTATGTGGCCCACAAGGCAGATGACTGTCTAAGAATAAAAGTCTAAAGCATAAATGTCCCATGAACTCTAGTTAATTACACATAAGTATACAACATAAGTTAAAATTCAGTATGAAGACAGTTATTTTACAATATGTTAAGTAGAAATTACATAAGTCCCACAATTAAAACCGGTTTGACACCCCTGGTCGACGCTGTGTTCGCCTGCCATATGAATACCACTGTATATGATTATTGTTACTATTATTAATAATAGTAACAATAATAACAACAACAGCAACAACAAAAATAACAAAAAATGTCTGCACACAGTGCTAATTTCCCCCATGTGTGTCTGTATTTGTGTGTGTTGCTGTTTGTGTGTTCCTTTGTGGGTTCGCCGAGTTTCATTTGTGCGAGGTTGTCATGCCATGTTGTCTTCAACCACTTAACCAGTAATCTGGGTCAGGGGCTATTTCTACCAGCACAGATAGGGCCAATTGGGGTATTAGTGTCAGGGCCAGTGACACTGCAGCAGCGTCCGGATAGGATTCAAACCAGTGACCTTTGTTTCCAAAGGCGACTGCTCTCACGAGAGAGCTACTGCCGTCCCTGTGTGTGCATGAGTGTGTGTGCAGGCGCTGTAATTTGTTTACTTTTAGTCATCCCACAGACCAGATTAGACCCTTTAGGCGGGCCAGTTTTGGCCCACAGGCCATATGTTTGACACCAGTGATGTACGTGTAAGTCTGTGTGTGAGTGTACATGCTGCCAGTCTACTTGTAGATATTCACATTGCAGTCAACATAATAATTAGTGCATTTTTCAGACTTAGCCTCACGCTATGAAGGTTGTTACCACCCATGTTAGACCACACAGTTGAGTCCACAGGCCTCATTTAAGAACCTCCAGTCTATGGAAATGTGTTTCTGAACTGTGTCTTCAGTGCATGTGTTCCTCCTACGACCATACAACTGATGAAATCTGGGGATAACTGTGGACTAAGTGAATCCAACAGATTTACCTTGGTGGTACTGAGGCTACTGTGAACTATGACACTGCCATGAAGCAGTGGCACAGACTCCACACACAGAAAGGAAACAACACCTGGCCTTCACATCACCTCAGTTGTCTCTTTGAGAGGAGCTGTCAGCTACAACTTCAGCATCAGAGGCACCGGTGTTTTCTTTGTGAATCCACTTCAGCCTTTTTTTAGCGAATCAAAAGTGGACGATGGGGTAAATAAAAATGTTGGCCTTTGATTTGACGTTGAATTTATTTTCTGATTTTTTTCTTGCCTTACCCAAAGTGCAACGCTGATAGTGAGGTAGGAGAATAAGTTTGATCATTGGATGATTATTATCATGATCAATTTTAACTTGATTTGGATTGTGGGCCATTTGCATTAATGCCACGCAGTTATTCATTCATTCGCAACTACAACAGTCTGATAGCTATTGCTGCAAAACACGGGGGTTCCCTCATACTGTCCTCCACTCCAGCTCCTGTTTTCATTCGCTTGCTGAAACTACCTGTAGAGCACTTGTGATTAATTTGACCCCTTTCATATACACAGAATCATCCATATGACCTCTACTAAAAAATAGGAAAATAAAAAGGAGGCCTTGATACTCTGAGATTTCTATACTATAAGATGAGCATTGGGCCTTTACCTTTGTATCACTTTCTTCCTACTTTCCCTCACTCTGAAAGTCATTGTAATGTTACCATACAGACGTTTCATGCTCATGAGCAGGTGCCATATTGTTGTCACGCTGCACCATGGACAGCTGTCATCAGTGATATCAGATATTTTTAAAAGCAATATGTTACTTTTGGCAGACATTTTTATTGTATTTTTTTCTTGCACACACACTTCAACAATGATTTTGACTGCCGCAGGTTTCTATAATAGGACATTTCCTTTCAAAAATGTCTCACCTTGCCTGTTGTTTCCAACACGTTATAAGATGTCTTGTGACGACACAGGTTAACACTGTGTGGCACGTAAAGAGAAACACTATAAAAGTTAAGGTTATGTCAGTTAACACTGGACATTTCTTTGAACAACTTCATGTAAGTGCACGAGGTTCCTGCAATATAGTATGCATTGTTTTGAAACAACACTTTAACACTAAAGTCATAATTACAAATGATAAAGACACTAAAGACAGCTTGATATGAGCTGCATGAGTGTACACAATGGTGAAAATGCCTGAGTGGGAACCGAACTACTGAGACACTGCCACCCCGATTCATTTTATGTTTATTTAATTATTTATACAATTTATATATATACGTATATATGTATACATATACAGTGATAAACTTATTTCATTATCTATGTACGATGTTGTAATTCATTTTACAATATTTTAATTTAATAACTAGGATATTTGATACATTTGTTATTCTAAATAGTTTGTTTGATTTAATTGTATACATATATATATATATATATATATAAATATATATATATACATAAATATGTGAATGAAATTAACAATTTCATCTCTAAACCTCAAAATAACTGAACAACAAGATAATGACAATATAAAAAGAAAAAGAAAACCATTCAAAATAAGGTATTTAATGTATATGAAGGACCAGGAACAAAACTAGGTCACAGTGTAGAATGATAAAATATCATGTGAGTATGACTGTGCCATTTTTTAAAGGATACCGGCTGTATGCAATGAGAGTGGATTGTCACCTCAGATATATCAGCCCGGCAAACGTGACAACGACCCACCAGCAGCCTTTTCACCGGCCTGAGATGAGACACGATGGCTTGTGAAGTGTGAGGACATTCCGGCACCGGCTAATTAATTGTAATAAGGCTGGCTGGCAAATACGCCTTCAATGACAGCCACAGGGTGAGAGGCGACAGCTCAGCCCCCCCACCCCCCCACCCCCTGACTGCAGCCGGCGAGGAGTTTGAGCCGCCAGGCCGCCGCGCTCCAGAGAGCCGCTCTGGCACTCACCTAGATACACATCTGCTCTGATTAATCGCCTGCTTCGCCCAGTGCATACATTTCATTATCAGCTTTAAGTGGGCGAAAACAACAAGGATCAGGGCGTCGAGCGAAGCCGTGACAAGAGGCAAGATGAAAGGAAGGGGAGGGAAACAGGGCTGGAATATGTGGGGTGTGTTAAACAAATCTACTGGCTCTCCTCATTTTCCTCTTCGTGACATTCAACAATGTTTGACCTTGATCAACCTCTATTGACAAAACCAGCTGCAGGAGCAACTCCACAAATCTTATCTGCCGCTCCACAAGTCTCTCAATCCTTTTATCGTCTGCAGCTACAATAGCTTTCTATGACTGAAACAATCAATCGATACAAGCTAGTAAAAGGGGCGACACAACAAATAAACAGTGCATGGCATTCTGGAACTTTCGAAAAAAAAAAATTTTTGTCAATGCGAAGATTCACGTCGACAGCTCAGCTTTGAGAGCCTTGCTCAAGGGCAAATTGCAAAAGGGTTCTCAGAGAATGGCGGTGAATGCTTTTCTGTTCCAAACCTTCAAAAGATGTAGGCACCACTCCTGCAAGTGAAAGCAGGTTGGATGAGGAGGCTTTACCGTTCAACGCAGACCCCATGAAGGATGAGCAACAACTCAGTCTGTAGCCAAAAGTAATTGACAAAGACTCTCTTGTCCATCAGCTCCGGCATTGATTTTATGATTGTTCGTGTCCTTGCTTGTCAAGAGCAAAGTTTCTCTGGATTTGGTTTGAAAATGTGAGAAAAACTCAGAGGAGGAGGCTTTAATACATTCTCTCCCTCATAGTCCTTGGGTTTTCGTGCCAAGCTGAGTCACACAGTGAGCATGGAGTAACACTGCCACCCTCTGGCCGCCTCCAGTCATTACTCCCTCTCTCGCCTCACAACTGAAGCCTGAGCTGCAGAGGGCACCAAACTTTTCATGAAGAACAGAGAAGTGAAGTCCCAGTATCCAGCCCTCAGAGCCGCTGAGTGGAAGTGGAAATGAAATGGGTCAAGGAGATTTAGATCTGGGCCGTTATTGTCAAAGAGAACAATGAGCATAGGCTGAGGAATAATTGGTGGGGAAAGGTAAAAGGCATTTGTCATGTTAGTTCACATTGGATACTGTGCATATTTAATATGGATTCACATGATTTCCCTGGTATTATTTTATTCATCATGGCCGTCGCCGCCTCTCCCTGTAGAATTAATCAAGTGTGAAATGTGTGACACTTTTCGGCTGCTTGAGAAAGACCAATTTAAAACATTGCAGCTTTACACAATGAAACAGTGTCCTCGATTTTCAAAATAAAGTTAGAGTGGCACTTGCTTTTGGCTAAACATGTGCTCCTAATAACAATGCTAACATGTTCATATTCAGCAGCTTGGTTGATCCTATTTCATAATTAGCTTTGTGAGGTAAAATGCTAACTTTTGTGAAATAGCACTAAACACAAGGTGAGACGGATGGAACTTTGTAGATAACTCATGGTGGCAAGAGAGCAGCCCAGTGTGGTATGCATATCATGAGTGGCACTTGGGCTCCCTCTACTGGTACAGAGGAAGCACTGAATTAAATATAAGTAATATCAAATTGATTTAAAAACATGTAATACTATGAAACATACTAGATTATAGTATGTTTGATAGTTTAACAGTGGATAACCAAATATATATATATATATTTATTTTAAATCAATTTTGTTTAACTATCAAGCAGCAACCTCTGGGGCTGACAGATGAGTCCAATACAGAGGTGGAAAAACGTGTTAGCTGTTCACAGGGTGGCCACTTGAGGTTGGCTCTAAAAGCGAGTCAATACATCGACTCCCATTTTAAAATGGTCAACTTTCGAGGTGAATTAAACACGATTAAAACTTGGTGGAGTTAATTGTTTTTCTAATTCGCTTGGTTTTATTCAATCAAGGTTGTGCATAATTTAGGGCGTGGTCTCTTGAGTGACACCTGGGCCAACCTGGCACATTCTGTGGATGATGCAACAGCACCATGGGCCCACCCCAGCTCTCCCTGTGCTTCGCCTCTTTGCCCATATTTGGATGAACCTGTGAACTAGGAGGAGTTAGAACTACTCAGTGAGCCTCGTGAGCACTCGGCGGAAACCCACGGGTGGCATGATGGACGTCCATCTTCACATACAGTCCGTTTAAGTCAAACAAATTCCTCATTGTATTATTTTAGTTCATCTCTTTGGGTCAGACTCATTTCAGCTAGAACTTCTGTTACTCAGGTTCTGAATTGAAACTGTAAAGTCAGAAGTTCAAGACATAATAAGGTAGAAGTGAAAGTATAAATATCAATACAGTATTACAACGATGCCCCTACGGCCCGACGTATGTGGTTCAGGTTTATTATAGTCAATCTGAGCCATGGTTTGTGGACCATCCAACAGACTGATTGTCCCATTCCTGAATGACAACAAAACCAGCAACCTCGTCCGCATATAAAGCGAAGTGCTGGACAATGGAGTCGTACAAATGAAACCAAAAGCCACAGTCAACACTGCTGCAGTCACACAAAGGGTTTCAGAGGTACTGTATTGAAGTACCTGGTCCTTCATCCATTGGGATGGTTACACTTTTGTGCGCAGATTAGTGCAAACCAGTAGAGAGCGAGAGAGTCCCTGCGAATCTGGAAGAAGAAAGAGGATCGCAGACTGCCGCTCCATGTCACTGTCTGCCTCCATATCTGCTGGACTGTCTGTCATCATCTGTCTCTGTCTGTGTTCATTCACTCTCTCTCTCTCTTTTATACACACACACACACACACACACACACACACACACACTGACAAAAAAACTCTGAGAGAGAAAAAA
>JAFBJT010106894.1:0-14436 GCA_016785325.1 Chascanopsetta lugubris | reverse complement strand
CCAACCTCTCCACTCTCTGCACTCCTGAAGCTTTATCAACACACACACACACACACACACACACACACACACACACACACACACGTAAACACTGTCACTTGGATTTGTCCACCTGCTCTCAGTTCCGCCTCCTTAGTTCACAGGGCTCCGTCCCTTCAGGGCCACTCTGCATCAAACAGTCAGGACCTGATGTTATTAAAGTGGCGGCCGTGAACAGGAAGTACACAACAACTACATCTGCCCGGCAACTTGGTGAAACGTAGCGAGTGCGTGATGAGGCAACAACACAACTCGTGTCTGTCGACCTCAGGCCACGCGTGAATCTTCCTGGATATTTGCGCTGAGCGTCTCAAGCAGCCGCATGGAGTTTGTTTCAGCTTGAATTCTGTTGGTCTTTGGTTTACGTTTGTTTTAAAGACTTATGTTATTTTCAATTCAGTTCAGTTTTATTTTATAAAACACTTGAATTACATTTCTTGTAACGAAATCGACTCATTTTTGTAAACAAGTAATTTTACTTTTATCCCAGGAGCACAAGTTCCGAGGAATTCAAGGGAGTAACTGCGATGATACGAAGAAGTGCACTGCTGCTCTGCTGCCCAACACACAGCCGATGTGGACGATCAACAATGGAGGCGTGAAGCAGAACCGTGGCGCTCACGCAGCCGATGTGGACGATCAACAATGGAGGCGTGACGCAGAACCGTGGCGCTCACGCAGCCGATGTGACCGTCGATTCACGACCCTCCTTCAAACCTGGTAAGTCCACAGCCACATTCCTGAGAGTCTTACTGAAAACTGATCCAGTTCCAGTTTTGTTTTGCTGTGGACAAACTAGAAATAGCTAGCTTGTTTCGCACAGTGCTGCCCTCTGCTTCTCAAAAATGGAACTGTCAAAATCACAAGCAGCCTCTTGAATGCGGCTCATCGGTGAGTGGGTGCTGTTTTGCCGACGCGGCATAAAAAAAACACAAAAAACAACAAAGTATAGAATCTGGATCTGGATGTGAGAGAATTGACGAACCTTTGGGGAGATGAAGTATTAAATATTCACTTGTGGCAGAGAAGCTGTTTCAGAACTTCAACCTTTAATATGAAGGCGGAGTCAAAGCGGTGAAAGTCTTGTGCTCTTCAGCAACACATGAAATCAATACTTCATTCTGTCGCTGCCACAAGTCGGCATCACATTGTTTTTCCTTTTGTTATGTTTTCTTTTTTTTTACGCCGGGATCCTTCAGCGCTGGATGAAAGACTCATCCCCCTTTGTTTTTGATCCCGCGCTGTTTTTCACAAACTGCTTCAAACAATTTCTCCGGCAGCATTGATCCAAGGACGCAGCCGCCGCCGCCGCCGCCGCCGCGTTGAGGAGCTGTCAGAGACGCGTGCAGGTCGTCTTGTTGTTGTGTTTGTGGTTTTATTCTCAAGAATCCGTCTCAGGCTGGAGGGCGTCCATCTTGTTTTTCATGGTCACTTCGGTTTGGCTCTGTGTTTGCTGACCGTCTTCCGGCCGGGCGCTTGTTCTCGCGCGCTTCTGTCGCTGTTACATCATCGGTTATTAACCACGTTCAGATCCAAAATGGCCGACTACCTGTTCTTTTTCGAGGAGTGATTCTCAACTGGTGGCACTCGACCCAAAAGTGAGCATTTGGCGGGGAAGAAACAGTTCTGTGCTTTTATTTTGAAGAGGATGTTTCATACATCGGAGTGCCATCTATCGGAAATGGACACATGTTTTTTTTAATTAGTGCCTATATTTTTGAATATTTTATATTCGTGAATATTTCAACATTATCATTTGTATAATTCATTTTATGTAGTAAAAAAAAAATTTCATTCAACTGTGTACATCTGTCCAAGCAGTAATAGTGGGCGGATCCCTTATCGTCATCTTACCTACGCCTAACTCCTCCCACTTCCTTCATCCAAAATGGGGAAAGAGGCGGAGCAAAGGGAGAGCTGGGGGTGGGCCCATGGTGCAGTCGCAGCATCCACAGAAGATCGGCCCAGGTGTCACTCAGGAGGCCACGCCCCTTAGTGACGCATAATTTCAACGCTGGATAGAATTAAAATAAGCCCCGCCCCCTTACAGTTGTCACAGGAAACCATGTGACTGTTTGAGAGCAAAACTGTAGTTTGTACCAATTTCATTCACCTCTAAAGTTGATCCTTCGAACACGGGAGTCTATGGGGATGGAGCCTCAAGTGGCCACCCTGTGAACTGCAACCACATTTAGTGGTGATTCATCAAACTAAAGCAGAAAGTCTCCGCCCCCTTTTCCCTGCCAGCTGCCGACAGAGTGAGTGAGTGAGTGAGTGAGTGAGTGAGTGAGGTGATGCCAGCTGGAGCCGCACTCTCCGTGTAGAACCCTGAAACATGAAATCTGCCTCATTAGTGGCGGCTGAGTCGCCGCGGCGACCGTCGTCCAGTCGTCACGCCAACGACACGTGACCCGGATCATCTCCTGCCGGCTTCTTCATACGTGTAAGTCAAAGACACTTCATGTCTCACCGTTCCGGGGCCGCGGGCAGAGTGGCCGTTCAGGGCGGCTTGATTGGCGGTGGCTTTAATTATAAAGCTGTAAAATAAATAATAAAAAAATAAGAAGGAGTGAGTCAGGCTCATTATGGGATGGCCTTCACCCTGTGTTATCACCTGACAGCCTCTCATGTCGCACTTTACTGCACCTTCTGTTATTTATCCTCTCGTCAGCGCAGCATTGATTATGGGCGTGATCACTGGAGCCTGTAACTGGACCTCCCACCTCATGAATATTCATGAGTCCCGTTGTGCAGGATTATTATGGTTGTCGCTGCTGTACAGCGTAACGACGAGGAGCTGCAGGCGCAGAAGCGGACTGATGTAAAGTCCCTGTGGACAGAATGTGCTGCTGTAACATGTTGTTTAATGAGAGAGTGTAATTAGACGCTGTATGGATCGTTAACAGGGATTCCTTCCTCTTTTTACAGTCTCTCATTAATCACAGTTCAGCTGTTTGTTTTATTCTAATTTCACACACCTGACATCATTACCTCGTTAAAGGAAGTTGTGTTTCAGTCAGTTAATTTGCAGGTTTCTAGAAAAGAAGGTCAAGGTCAAATCCCTGCGCCCGAGTCGAAGGCTAACGCATGAAGCCAGGTGAATGATAAAATACAAACAGATGTAAATAATGAATCTTCAGAATGTTTGAAACAGCACCTTTCGATTCTTTTAGACCAGTGGTTCTGATCCCTCGATGACGAGCCGCGACCCAAACATCACGGGACAAAAAACAAGTTTAATGACAAACAAAAACAACCAGCAGGGGGCGATGCTTGCAAGATAAATATTCATAGTAAACAAACTCTGAGGGTTTTCCTCTGTTTGTGAAATGGCAGGTGTCTATTCACATTACAGGGCCTCATCGCCACCTACTGGTACGGCATGTGAATAGACGGCGCTCCCGTGCAGAAAGAATCCTCTTCAAAATAAAAGATTCTTTCCTTAAAGGAGCGGGTCCTCTCTACGGGGGCCGCCATGTTTTCTGTGTTGTTCAGAGTGGACGTACTCTGAGCTTTAATGAGCACAGAGGGCCACCGTAGGTTCTCCTGTGGGCTCCGATGATGGATGAGGTGATTGACACAACGGGCAAATCCACCAGTAGATGTCACCAAATCTCACACACCGCACCTTTAACATTTGTTCAACACTTGTTTCCAAGTCAAAGGCTCTCGACCCAGTGAAAACGGGTCCGACACCCACTTTTGGGTCGCGACCCCCCAGGTGAGAATCACTGTGTTACGAGTGAAAAGTCTCTTTCCGAGCTCCACAGAACTTCTCCGGAGGGACGGCACCTTGTCCTCGGACGTCTCCACGCTGAGCTTCTCTGCCTGTCAATCAAACTCCATCAGGGGTTAATTGGCCGCGCCGGCTCCGTTTTGGAGGAAGTGTGTGTGTCGCGCGTGAGCCGCCGAGGCGCGGACTCACAGAGTGTGTGACCTTGTCAGCGAGTGATGAGCGACGTGTCGGCGCCTCGGGATCCGGCCACTTGCTCCGAGATGGTGTGCGTGCCCTTGTTTTGCACACTGCCCAGTGGATGTGTGTGTGTGTGTGTGTGTGTGTGTGTGTGTGTGTGTGTGTGTGTGTGTGTGTGTGTGTGTGTGTGTGTGTGTGTGTGTGTGTGTGTGTGGAGGCTGATCAGGCCTTGAGAATATCCTCAGTGACAGCACATCAGCAGCAGACTCCCTCTCCTCTGACATCCTCCCTCTCATTACCGCGCTGCATCTCTCCCACTGTCCGTTCATCGTGTTCTGCCGCCGCCACTGCCGCTACCGCCCTCACTGCCGCCGCCGCCGCCCTCAGCGCCGCCGCCCTCACCGTCGCCATGGGAGCAGCCTGACGTCCCCAGGATTTACCAAAGAGAGTTTTTGGACACGAACTGAGGAAACAGGTTTTCGAGGTTTGCGTTGGAACGACTCTGCCCCTGGAAAACAACCGTGACCGTGAGAGATCTCTTTCATCCAGTGATGAAATCGTTGCCTGCAGGTGGCAACTGTTTGCAGAACTGTCCAGGAGGAAGAAGAAGGAGTTCAGGGCGGAGCTGTCAAACATCAGTCGAGTTATGAATCGGACAAATGCTCTCATTAGAATTCATATGAAATGAAAGTGGAGATAGAGCCGGAGCTCTCCTGGATAAACCAACATATTCTCCAAATGAAACCCGTCCGCTTTGCCATCTTTTTCCTCCATTTGTCGAATCAACGACCCCTGAAATCTCCTCCGCTGCCTTTTCCGTCGTTTTCACATTGAGCCGCCTCGTTCCCCGAGAGATTCCGCTCACGCTGCTCATTTCTGTTTTTCTCGTAACAACTTGAGGGAAATCTAAATTGCCGCTCGGAGTAACCTTTTTAATTACACTCTAAAGTGCTCCTCTCCTCTCCAGGCTTATTACCCACTGAGGCAAACCAAGTGTTTCAAAGGAACTGCCTCATGGAGAACCGACACCACGACATGTCACATGGGGGATGAAGTGTGTCGGAGCAATATTACATAACGTGCAGGGCTCCTCCAAAAGTCCTAACTGCTTTCTTTATTCCTACAAACATACGGCTTTAGTTGTTTTGAAATGTTTTAGATTCATCTTCACGAATTGTAAAATTGCTTTATATAATTGGAAAATAGATTTTTCAAACTTTTCAATTTATAATTTTCAAACGAATTTGCAGGACATTTTCCAAATGTAGGCTCATTAACCTCGTCAAATATGAATTCACTTCATCGTTTATTTATTTAAATTTTTATTTAAAAAAGATAAATGGATAGTCGTGAAGAATCCTTCATTTTGATGAAAACAAATATGACCCTTTAATCTTTAATCATGATGAGTTTTTTACTGGTTTCACATTTTATTCCTAAAAATGGTTTTTAAAAGTCTCATATTTGACTTGACACAGGAAGTCATGGTGTTATAAAAGTTCTGATTTATTTTCATTAGTTTGAATGTTAGTTTGAATTATTATTTCATCAGTATTATTTCTGAATGTGTGCATCTCTGATCTGTGATCAGCTGCAACCAACAAGGTTCATCTTTGCATCACATGAAAGAAAGGGGGTGTGGCTTAAATCAATTTATCATTGCGATGTCCCGGAAGTGTTTCTGCCGGACTGTCCAATGGTCTTCATGGTGGAGCAGACGGGAGAGGAGAGAGGGGAGGGGACGGGGTGATTGACAGCTCTGTGACACGCCCCCTCAAAACAGTGCATTTTTCTGAGAGGGCCAAAACAGGCCGGAGAGAACAGCTACAGCAGCTGGTTCTCCCAGTGCCTTAACTCCAGCAGGTCACGTGACACTTGGCAGCACAACTGCCGGCTCATTATCTGTGGAATCTGTTTGAAAACAAAACATAAACTTACTCTTTAATGAGACTCCGTGATTGTTATTGTTCTCTTTGTTTTTGTTTGGGCCTCATTTGAAATGATAAACCTGCAGGAGTGGAAATAAGCCTGATGCATTTCCCCCCTAACTGAGCCGTTAATGGCTGCACGAGTGTGTGTGTGTGTGTGTGTGTGTGTGTGTGTGTGTGTGTGTGTGTGTGTGTGTGTGTGTGTGTGTGTGTGTGTGTGTGTGTGTGTGTGTGGCTCAGGTTGTTTGGGAGTACCTCTGTGCTGGCGCTTGGCTCCGTGTCCGTCGAATTAAATCGCTCTCTCTTTAATCACGAGCAGCAATTAAAGCGACAGAGTCCCCTCACTTTATTATTTCTAAGTGAGCGCGTCACGTGGCGGCGCCGCGCTTCGATCCGATCCGATCCGCCGACGGCGTGGGCGGGGCGGGGCGGGGCGCGGCTCCCCGCGGCGCCGCGCGCCGGCTGCTTTATGAATAGCTTTAACAGCCACTGTAGATCACAGAGAAACCAATTACTGAGGTGAGTCAAAGGGAGCGGAGACTGAGGCGGCGTGGATCCGCGCCCTCACCACATCACAGGCCTCTCTGATAATCCAGATTTTCTATTTATTTATTTATTTTCGGAAACCTCGGAGATGTTGCTTTGATGCTTTGATCTCGGCGCCTCAGTGTTTTATTGTTGTTTTTCATCACGAGGCGCCGTGACGAGGACGCTGATGATGGTGACGGTGATGATGACGGATGGATTTTAAGGATCGTAAAGCAGCGCTCGCGCGCCGACAGCTTTGTAATGGTGCGCGTAAAACATTCAGGGAACTCCACAGTAAAGTTTGACGAGTTGGTTTTTGTTTCGCACATAAATCATTTTCATCTTCACCGCAGAAAATCTTTGACTGAGGCGGAAACACGATGCACAGAAAGTCTGTGTGTCGTTCCAGATGTAAACACCTGTCACATGATCAGTATTACAATGTTACGTTGTCTCGTATTAAGAAGCAGATTAAAAGATACGGGTTAAATATTTTGTCATTTCAGCGCGGAGGTGTTCAGAGTCATATCTTCATTCTGCTCAGGTTTGATATTGCGCGCACTTAAGGGGCGTGGCCTCTTGAGTGACACCTGGGCCGGCCTTCTGTGTGTGACAGCGCCGTGAGCCCACCCCCTGTTCAACTTATGCTCCGCCTCTTTGTCCATTTTTGGATGAACCAGGAAGTCGGAGGAGCTAAGCATCTTTGGCCAGAGTAGCTCTAAAGAGGCGGAGCCTCTATATCTGGGAGGGGCTAACTGAGGATTGACCATCGGAATGGTCCAGGCTGCCGCTCGGTTAGGGTGAGGGTCCACACTGCCCCTTTAACCTTTAATGTCTCAGCTCTAACTAATCACACTCATCACGATGGCCCTGCTCCAGTGCAGCTCCAGGTCTGAGGCAGGTCTGACTCATTATGCAAAGTAATGATAACAACAACAGCAGCAGGGTGGTGGAGGTGGAGGTGGGGGTGGAGGTGGAGGAGGTGGGCAGAGCCACAAATAAGTTTGGTGGGTTTAATTGCACATGAAATGACAGAGCGCGGTGATTCTGCAGTGAGCAGCCGAGCGCAGCTCCAGCCTCTGCACCAACACGTCCAACACACTCTCATTTTTCACCCGCCGACGCTGCTGCAGAGCATAAATACCTTTGAGGAACACACACACACACACACACACACACACACACACACACGCACACACGCGCGCTGCCGCTGCCTTTTGTGTGTGTTGTAAGATTCATGTGTGGGGCTGTTTCCGTCAGACAGGTGATCTCCCATTACATCCCATGTTTTCCCTCCCAGCCAGAACCTTTCATGAGCTCCGCCTCCAATCTGTCCGAGCTTGTGAATGAGGAAAGACAGAAAGGAAGGAAGGAAGGAAGGAAGGAAGGAAGGAAGCAACTTCCTTTTGTCCCCTCTCTGTACAGAAAGCAGGAGTAGCGCGCTGATGATGCGTCTCCGTGACGATAATGATTCCTCAGCACCACGCTGGATTTGTATGTGATGGATTGGGCTCGAGCCACAGCATCACATGATGCCTTCCAGCAGTAATAAGCGGCAGGGTGGTGTTAGCGTGTTAGCGTGTTAGCGGCAGAACACTGATGGATATTATGTGGGATGGAACTCAGAGTAGTTCGAACCTGCTGAGCAGAGAGAGAGCGAGCGAGAGAGCGAGAGAGAGAGAGAGAGAGAGAGAGAGAGAGCGCGAGCGCTAACAACCCAGTGAATGGAAGCAGGCCTCAGCAGAGCTCTGGCTTTTCTTTTCATGACGATCCACAGATTTATTTACAGATCAACATTTGCACCCTCCTTCATTCAGAGATCAAAATACAATCAGGCTCCTCCTCCTTTCACCAGGTTTCAGGGAAGGCGTCTCTCGTTTCCGTTGTTGAGATTTAGGGGATTTTATTTCCATTTGTTTCGGCAGAAAGAAGAAGATAAATGGTTGGTAATGTTTATTTCTTTATTTGTGTATTTCGTGAGACCATGATCAGCATCACCGCCCTTTATATTCACATCAGGAGCAGGTCCTCTCCACTAGAGGGCACCGTGTTGGACCACCATGTTTTCACAGTCGCCCCGAATCCATCCATCCATCTTATTAAGACGGATCCTTCGTCATTAAGAACTTGGACGTAACAATTCATTCATTGTCACATTTATTCAATGATCAAAATAAATAAATGTCATAAAATACATTCCTTGCCGACCATGTGCTTCTCATGACATCATCACGTGAATGATGACAGGTGAAGATGAGTCGGCGCAGCTCCCCCTGGTGGTGAGAGAATAGAAAAACAAACAAATGACGTAAAATGATCCCAACTCGTTTTTAATGCCGTCTCGTCCTAATCAGAGAGAGAGAGACCCGACGCGTCCCTCGCGCGCAGAGGAATTCAGACAGGACGCAGCAGCTGCAGAGCCGGTGTGTTGACGTATAGATGTGTGAGTCAGATCTGATTCGCTCCGCGTCCAACGGATGGATGACGAGCAGCTGACGATACGTCACCGCGGGAACACGTTTTCTATTTACCCTCCGTCATCGCGCCGCTCGTCCTTCCTCGCGCAGTCTGACAGCGGGCACAATTGATCTGGCCGACTGTGACACTGATCATAGTGTAGATGTGATTGGATGCGCCGGTGGCGCAGCGGCGCGGTGGCGCAGCGGCGCGGCGGCGCAGACCCCCGATGGACCTGTTCCGTCGGCGTTTCCACTCAGACAAGGACAAACGTCCTGATGCTTCTCGTGTTGTCGTCCTCGTCTGAACACGGGAATCCTGCAGAACTGGCCCAGGTCTCCGCCTCGCTGAGTCTGAACCGGACCGACTCATGTAATCCCACTTCTCCTCTTTCATAACCAGTGTGTGTGTGTGTGTGTGTGGGTGTGTGTGTGTGTGGTACAGTCAAACGGAAAAGCCGATAAAAGGTGTGTTTTCATTCCCTCCATGGAGGTTCTTCTTGGAGTTGACCTCAGTACTTTTGTACTTGATTCAGCTCGACTGCGTAAATACTTTTCTGAGAACTCCTCGGTGGACGGCGTTTCACAGGTCGACTCCATGAACCTGCAACAACTAGAAAACAACGTTTGCACAAACAACAAAGTGAAGTGAGAGACGTTTGGAGGAATCGAAAATATTTCATTTTATATTTTGTATTTATGTTTTTGTGTTTCCCTTTGATTTTCCAAACGTTTTCATATCTATACATAGATCTGTTTCAACGTATACGCAAAAGAGGAAAAATGGTGTAGTACAACTGCCAGACCATTAGGTGGCAGTGTGACCTCTCCATCGCTTCCTGTTTCGTCCTGTAATTCCAAGGTCTAGTACTCTCACACATTTGAATGAGTTTAATCCATTTGTTGTTTGTGTATTTAAGACTTTTATCCAAATGACAGGAAGTCGTACATGTGTTTTTAACACAATGAAACTGAAAAATGCGCTAAAAGATTTTCTCTCTTGAACCCGATTTTGAGAATTCCTCTCTTCCTTGTCGGTGTCACGTATAAAACCAAAGTGCAACACATAATGTGTGTGTATGTGTTCAGACTAAACTCAGACAGGATGTGCCTCTGTTGTCCAGTGCTGCACTATTCCATAAAACTATGGTCGAAATGTGCAGCAAATGTGTCGTGAAAAATCTCCTCTATGAGTATTTCTTTTACAGTTATGTTATCCAAGTTTTATTTTTAACCCTTTAAACGTAACTTATGTTTATCTCCTCTGTCTGTAATAATGTTTAAAGCGTCACGTCAGAGCGGCGCCCGGGAGTTTTTCCCAAACAGAATCGGTGCGGGGGGATTTGGGGGGATTCGGGGCGGAGCGGCGAGGTAATAGCGATGGATTAAGACTCGACTCGCAGGAGATCTGAGTTGATATTGAGTTGCATTGCGAGTCCTGCGAAGCAATTTCCTGACAGGTGCTCTGGAGGAACGTACAGTGACGGAGCCCAAACACATGGATATTGAATTTTCATGAGGACCTTCAGAGCTGTGGCAATTACCCCGCCTGTGTTCCGCCGCAGCACAAGTACACTGGGAATACCCTCACGCAGCCTGTGAAATGGCTCCGCTGCAGTGGCCGACGGAGCCTGTTATAAAGTCATGTAAAATAATAAGCGCTTAATCTTTCAATTTTCAATCCAAACGTGGATTTATTTATTTATTTATTTATTTATTTATTTATGTATGTATTGAGTGAGCGACAGAGACTGAGGCGCCGGGGCTTTTATTCTGAAATGTCGCGTCCTACCTGGATGGATCTGAATCTCGTGAGCGCCAGTGTGACAGCAGCAGCAGAAGGATCAGATCTCATGCTGCTGCACATTTTCACAGAAATTCTTCATATGGGCATTTTCCTGGGAAACCAGAGGACAAACGATAAACAGTGAAGACATGTCCTCTCGCGTTGTGTCTTTTTGGCGTCACAGTGTTTGTCCGGAGAGCGAGCCCTCGGACTCCCCGTTAGTCTCAGTGCATCATTCATTCATCTGTGGAGAATGGGTCCAAATGGAGAATTTGTGTTGGGCATTGAATATGTATAAATCCCCCCCCCCCCCCCCCCGGGCGGCTGTGTGATGGTGTGGTGCAGGTGCTCTACACGCATGCATCAGAAGTGTCCGCATTAAATTTGCATGGCTGTGGAGGAGGAGAGCAGCTTCTGTCGCTGTGCGTCTCTGCCGCCTCGCTGTCCCAGTCACATGTTTGTGGAATGATTCTCTCATCTGCAAATATTCTCTCTTTTTGCAGATGACGTCATTATTGACCATATTTAACATGGACGAGTCATTAGTGGTCATTCAGTGTGGATCTGTGTGTTATCTGTGTTTGTGATTGTTGTTACTCTCGGTATAAAGTGCCGATGCTCTCTCTTTTTGCAGATGACATCATTATTTACAGAAACTCCTGAATGACATCACTGAGTCAGTGTGTGATTGTTCTGTTGTTTATATATATATATATTATATATACGGGTTGTTCGCACCCAGCCTTCCTCATCTTCAGGCTCTTTCTTCCTCAGTCCACCTGTCAGATACATTTTTTTGTCTTTATCTCGATAGATTTTCTCTTGTATGTTAATGTTTCAATATTTCCTTTTCTTTTCAATGCTCCTCCTCTCTCCTGCGCTCGGTTCTCCAGAGTGAAAGATAAGACGCCAACGATAAAGATCTTTATCTTTTCAAATGTTGGGAAATAGATTGCACAGCACAGACTGCTGAGGGAGGCAAAAACAGATTACGATTGCTGCTGCCGCCGCCGCTGCTGCTGCTGCTGCTGCTGTTACTGTCACCACCTCCCACCTTTATCTTCTCACCACAATAGACGCGCTCGCCATCTTTTGTTTCGCTGTCATTAATCCAACAGAATCCTGATGAAAGTGGGTCAGAGCTGCTTAGACAACAGCTCCGGAGAGGAAGCTGTTGAAGGGCATTGTTGTTATTGTTGTTATTATTGTTATTAAGTCCAGTTCAGATGCGGAACAGTGCAGCTCTCACTTCTTACACAGCGTTTCTGAGAATTCATACGTCTCCTGTCGAGAATTCGCACATCCAGCAGCTTTTCCACTTTTTCCTGTTTATTTATTTGATCTATTCATCGATAATCAGATTCATGACTTTTCAAAATGATTCATAGTATTCAGATACAATATTGTGAAGATTCAGAATGTGCCTGTAGTACCACTTTTTAACCACCAGAGCAAAGTCCTGAGCCACTACATTGCTCAGTCTGCGTTTCATCCACACAGGCTGAAAGTCACCATCACAAATATTTACATCACTTCCTGTCGTCTTGTCAAAGTAAAAGCTTCGAGCTGTCGTTGACTCGTCGCTGCTCCAGTGCTGATCACGCAGCCGATGCGGACAGCTGCGCCTCCTGGACGTTTCCTGTCCACACTCTCCACAACCCTTTGTGTCAGGCCTCAAACCAACCAGCTTGGACCGGTTGCCATGGTTTGTAACTTTGCCCTGAACTGTCTGGATGCCTGGCTCATGGGTTCCACCAACACTCAGAGCTGACGTGGAAAAATCCCACATGTGAGAGAAAATAACGAGGAGCCTGATTCTGAAAAGCGCTTCTTTAAAGTTGAAAAGGTCGATTCCCAACTCGTCAGCGCGATGTTAGCATCGCGTTAGCTTGGCCCCGCAGGCGGTGCAGAGAAGCTTCTAATTAGAGCCACTTGCAGTAAACAGGCGCCGGCTGCCGAAAACAACACCGACAAAGGATGATGTAACTTTAAGAGTCGGAGCTTTTCCGATCGCGCTGCTTCTCTCCAACACGGCTCCGAGTCTTAGCGCCTCGTTTGGACGTGGGGCTTCTGCCCCTGCTTTTCAAAACAACAACCCGTTTAAACCTCTGCATGATGAGGTTTGCCCCGTTACCTCCGTTGATACGAGCTCTTCTCTCGTTGCCCCCGAGGTGAAGGAGGAGCAGAGATGCCTCCCAGCCACGTTTGATGCGCTGGATTTGAATGAAGCTTCTGCAGAGCGCGGTCAGCGAGCGCCGGCGCCGAGCCGACAGGAAGTTCACGCCTGCGAGCGGACCTGACGCAGCCCGGTGAAACGGGACGACGGCCCACTTCCTACAGCTTGCCGAGCGTGAGGGGAAAGGACCTTTGATGTGATGAGGCCAATGCATCATCTCAACCACAGAACATGGAGGTGAAAGGCTGCGGTGAATCAATCCACTCTGTCAAGCTGCCGTTTGCGCCGTTCATGCCCAAATCTGAGCCGGACTGGACCAGGAAGTTGGATTTCAGGCCGACTTTGGTCACTTCCTGTTCGGTGGAGCAGAACGGCTCCATCGTGGGATTGGACCAAAGTCTGTTCAGACGCCTCCACTGAGAACGAGGTGAAATAGAATCAGTCTGATGAGACGGACAGAACTTCTCATCTTCTAGGTGAAGACAAATCATCCTCATGTTCATGCAGCATGAAAAATACAGTAAGTTTGACTGTAAAGTTATATAGAACTTTAAGGTCAGAATACTGATGTGGTGATAAATGTACTGCCTTTGAAGGGCTCATTCACAGACTGTGTTTTCCACAGTTTAAACTTTTACTCAGCAACTTCTCTGAGTTGGTTTTGATCCCAAAAGCCAAACATGACTGGAACTCATTGCTGAGACTGGAGTTTCACCCTAACAGGGTCACTTCCTGGTTGGCCATTTGGCAGATGAAGTGGGCGGAGCCAAAGAAAACAAACAGACTTGACTCCGCCAAGTGGTTTTCAGTCAACTGACCATTTTAAATAAGCAACTGAGACAAGTGAAAAAGCTTTAAGGTGAAAACTCACGTTTTATTCAAAGGCAGTAAAACACTTTAAACCAGGACTTACAGGAATAGACCACGGCCCAATGAATACATGCAAAGATATTCCTTTGAATAATGTATTGGGTAGAGTGTGGGTCAAAGGTCACAGAGCGACAGCATCCTGTCCCTGGAACCCTGATGTAACCTGTGAAGATCACAGCCGGGCTCAGAGGGAGCCGGTTGGAGCTGCTGTTCTTCTTAGCTCTGCCTCATAAAGCAGAGCCCAGATAAAGAGTCAGATTCCATCTCGACAACATCTCCCCCTTTGTGGCTCCGCCGCGGCGCTCGTTACACCGTCGTTACCCAATCCCGTCTTTCCCCCCGGCGCTAATGGCCTGTGTTTACGGTGACCCCCGCCAGGGCGCAACAAAGGGGGTCAGCCGGCGGCCAGGGCTCAAGACTCAAAGCAAATCTGAGGCTTTTGTGCACAGACGTTATTAAAGGCTGAGGCAGTGGGATCGAGCCGTCACACCCTTTATCATTCTGTCACGGAAGCTGCATAGATACAGTGAATTCAACATCATTTGTATATAAATACACACACACACACACACACACACACATATATCTGCATGCACCACCCGTTCACCTGGAAGATGAAGTGAATTAAAACTAATGTTTTTCTCTACAGCGCCAGATCACAACAGTATCAGTGTGTTTGCCTCCCCCACCTCCTCCGAGCGCCTGTGTGAGTGTCCATTCTGAGGCGCTCACCCCCCCCC
>JAFBJT010106892.1:0-17313 GCA_016785325.1 Chascanopsetta lugubris | reverse complement strand
CGTTTTTCCAGGGGGCTGTGAGATGTTGGAGTTGAGGTTATGAGATAAACACAGGTGTTTTCTCTTTTCTAACCACTAATATTCAAAACCCAGGTTAAAGACTGTTTTTCCGTGGTACATTTCAAATGTTTCCACTGGGGATTCATTTGGTGGTTTGTCTCCCTCTTACATCACCTGTGGCAATATTGAACAGTTAGTGTTAAAAGCTTCAAGTGTCTTTAAGATTGTATATATCTTATTGATATTTGCCTGGTCCATGCTAGGTTTGCTTCACTGCCCTCCCTTTTTGTCCCACTCAAACCATACACTATGACATCCTGCCAAACTGAACCAAAACAATATAAACACTCACATCTACTGCCAGGGTCAGGCCTCATTTACCAGTACAGATGCCAAGTCAACCTTGCTTAAAGTCCAGGGAGTCATTCATTAGTTGGGTCTGTGCCCTGGCTCACGCACAGCGGCGCGCTCTGGTTGAACATTACCCAGCGCAGCCTCGTTAGAATACCGGTGCCTTTCCCAACACAGTATAGTATTGTTTGGAGTACTTTAGTATCACAGTACTCATTACGTACCAGTATACCGTACATCCCAGCCCTGGTGGGCGCACAAGGTGCACCTTATTAAACAGTTCTAGGTGCACCGCATGATGATTGGGCGCATATTCACTTAGAATGGGTGCAATCTGGAGGGTTGTACACACATACACACACAAAGCACACAAAGCACACAAAGCACACAAAGCACACATAATACTGACTGAGTTTGTTGTTTACTGTCGCTGCTGCGCTGTGTATCTCTCCACTCCGTCACTCATATGCACAGTTTTCCGAGCTCCCAGGAGAGGCAGGAGTGAAATTACCAAATTGATTCTGAATTGACTGTAAAGAGCAATGCCCCAGCTTTTACAAACCATTTGAATTTTTCTGATAGTGCAAACTGGGACCGAGTGACTGTAATCTAAAGTGTGCATGCGCTCGGTGCCGGCCATAATATTTTTAGACTTTGATACGGGCCAATAAAAAATGGATGTCGGGCCACGGTTTGGACTGCCCTGCCTTAAGGCATTCACTCGAGGTTGTTTGCTTTGCCCTTGAATTAATGACATACACATTTGAATATATCATAAAAAGTTTTTAAAAAAGAACAATGAGATATAAAATGTCATTTAATTCATTTATATTTCCATCTAGCCTACAATTAAGTGCTCACATAGTGTGGTGGACGGAATACTTTCTTAAACAGTGTAGATCAATATGTGTGGTTTATCGAGCACACACACCGGACAGACAGAGGACAGCGGAATGGAGAGGAAGAGGGTGGAGGGGCAGGCGGGGGGGGGGGGGGGGAGGGAGACGTTTTGAGGAAGGTACATTCAGGTCATTTCAATTCAAAGCCAATGTGACAAGCTAATTTTCCAGCCCGGTCATCTGAGGAGGAGGAGGGGGAGGGATGTAGGGACAGAGGGGATCTACATGAGGAGGGAGTAGTGTGTGTATGTCAGAGTGAGTGTGTGTGTGAGAGAGAGAGAGAGAGAGAGAGAGAGAGAGAGAGAGAGAGAGAGAATTTATCAAAGATGAGGGGACAGGACATGCACACCTTCATGAGCCCCCCTCGCTCAGTTTCCATCTCAAGCCAAGTTCATCCACAGCTCTTTATGTAAGCACGCTTGTTTGTGTGTGTGTGTGTGTGTGTGTGTGTGTGTGTGTGTGTGTGTGTGTGTGTGTGTGTTGAAGTGTACTTGAGTGTGCGGGTGTGCATGCCTGCAGACGTTCTCACTTGATAGACAAAGTCAGACTCTGAGAATCGTTATTAAATATGACAGTGTACCTTTCTGCACTTTGGCTGTAACTATGATGACTTTGATCTCAACTATTGACTCATGACATCATTTGAAAAAAATTGTGTTACAATTAACAGATTTATGACTTGGTCTGAAAAGAAGAGGAATGTGAGTGCTCAAATGTCCCTGGATATTAATTTAAACAGTCAACCATATAAAGTATTTAATTCTAACATTTGACAAGCTGCAACATAAATTAGCTAAATGAATGAAACTATCTATTAAATAGTTGAGAATTAATTATTCTTATCAGTTAAATGACTAATTGTGGCAGCTCTGGTGGTGACTATAAATCCTCAAATGATAGTCACAATATTTACATTGCATATGTTGGTATACATTTTCTACATCTAACGTCATTAGAGACAATCTTCCAGTATATAAACATCTTTTCTTTCGGAGTTTTTTAAATTTATTTTATTCAGACATCACTGCTATAGACTTTAACAGAACCACGTTAAATCCCCATGTCATTTTCCCAGTCTATGATTTCAACAGCTGATTTAAAATCTCCGTGTAAGTCAATCTATTTTCTATCATTTCCTTCCACTAGGAGGCTGCAGTGAACTTAAACTGTGATTTTCAGTTTTTAACAAATATTTTGAAAATTATTAATATAAGTAATTCCTAGTTTCAACGCAAGTTAAATTATTTTTCAAGAAAAAGGATACATGTTTATTCTCTAACTGTATAATAAATAAAGAAGCTTACTGCCATTTACAACAAATATATTTAAGCCTGACATATCTCTCATGTTTGTACTAATACTAGGTAACTTAGTTTTATTATTGTCATGCTACATCAATTATAATAGTAAATTCAGTTAGTTGGCCCTTAAGTTTGGTGCTTGTTCAATCTGGTCTCCTCAGTCCCTTTTAGGCGCATGTGCGCCAAAAACCCATGAGGTGGTGCCAGAACTGTTTCATAAGGCTGTTTTTGATGAACCCAGTCACCCACACAGATGATTTCCTCTTTCTGAGTTCGCTGCCAGGCGGGTCACTTTCATTGAGTTTTGGATGCGCCATTTTGAAATGGTGCTCCAAGAGGACGAAGCACATCATTTGTTACTGTGAACTTTTTTTGTGATAAAAAAAACAAAACTGGAAATTTGTAAAGAGTCTTGACATGATGTGAAGACTGAGTATAGATTGCCACATTGATGGCCACAGATTCAATACAGAAAGAGGGAGATCATATCTGTCCAAGGTATTACTCAAAACAATGTTAATACATAACAATTATCTATCTGTTCATGCAACTAACTATATTAATATATATCTGCAATAAAGTCCCTTGACAAGAAAGTTACAACTCTATAATGCAACTTACGTTGCAATAATTGCAAGAGCTGGGCAGCCCCAAAATCAACAAGAGATAAGCATCTACCAAAAGCACTGAATCTACAGACAACAACAGCACATGTGTGGCCACACAGTCCTCGTGTTGTCCCAATAACCAACAGTTTGGTACCAGTACCGGTACAATGGGTTTACTTTTTGTTTTTTTTAAAGTCATTATTGATCTTTATGCCTTGAGCGGATCATATTTTGTGTCCAGTTGCTATAAAATGTTTCTAAAACAAGCTTTCTCAGCTGTATAAGTACTTATAATGCCTATATATTTATTATGAATATAGTGATATATTTATTATACATATAGTGGACTCGTTTGGGTACTTTAGATGCTTCTCAAAAACAGCTTTAAGGGTTGGTTGGTTCAGACTCTGTGTCGGAGTCACTCTCAGAGCCAAATGAACTTCACTGCTGCAGTTGAAAAGTAAAACAATGGCAACACGTTGTCAAACCATCAGGGCCCTGAGTGTTTGACGAACATGACTTTGAAAAGACTTCGGACTGGACTGATCAAGGATCTCTCACACGTGATCTCCCTCTTTCTGTATTGAATCTGTGGCAATCAACGTGGCAATCGATACTTAGTCTGCACATCATGTCAAGACTCTTTACAAATGTCCAGTTTTGTTTGTATATTATCATAAAAAAAGTTCACGGTCACAGATTATATAATTTGTCCTCAATCCAAAAGGACCATCTAACATAGTATACTATGTTTTACACCTTTTTCCAATGAAGACAGCTCATACAGCAGTGCCTGCTTTTCCAGCTTCACAACATAACTAAAGAGGAGTAAACTTGGTGAAGCCAACAAGTGACTAATGCCCCTAACTTTTTATAGGTGTGCGCCTACATTTCGGCCTGTGCGCCTAGGGTTTTAGATCTAAAGTTAGTCTGGAGGGCTGCCCTACATGCACAATACATTGCACTCTTTTTATAGCGTATACAGTCCATCTGATTCATTGGCATGTTCTTTGAAATGGGATTGTTCAGTGATGTTGTTAACCATGACCAACATATTCAGATTTCATCCATGCAGGTCCACGGCAAACTGGTGACACCAAATCAAGCACTGAAACAACAGAGAACCTGGTTTGTTACTGTCTCGCTGACCCTCAGCCATTAGAAACACAACACTGCCATCAAGTGGTCTCTATTATACCTGCACTGTACACTACATAAAAAGCTGTAATCAAACCGTTTAGCTCTAGTTATTCTTGATATCTATAGGAATTATTTAAGCTGCTGTGCCTTAGTATTATATCATGAACTGAAACTAATAAACAAGGAACCAATCACACAATCTTTGGAGATGGTCTTTGAAACACAGATATCAGTGGTATTAACATTCAATCCCCTGTCTGTTCTTCATATCAGTGCTGTGAAGCTGCTAACAGAAAAGGACTGATTCTTTCGACCATGCTACAGAATCCGAATGGAACACTGTGGCAGGATAAAGAAGGACTCCGCAGACGAAGGTGGTGTAGGTTTATCCTTCATATGCCAACAAGAATACTGAATGTTTCCAAGCGCGCCAAAACATCAGGGTCCTCGAACCATGCCCCACCATCCACAATCCTCCTGGGTGAGAGACACCCCCCCCCCCCCCCCCCCCCCCCCCCCCCCCCCCCCCCCCCCCCCCCCCCGCACCCCCCGGGGGAAACACCCCCCCCCCCCCCCCCCCGAGTGCTCGCCACACAACCCCCACCCTCCACCAAATGGGCCGGCTTAAGCCTATCTAACAAGATGCGCTCCCTACGTCCGCCCATATCCAGCACCAAACTCAAAAACAGCCGTCGCGAGCTCATGCTCACATGCACATGGTTGAGACGCCCGGCTGGAATCAAAAACGCCTCGAGGGGCACACATGCAGCCGCCCATTCCTTGAGCTCTTTGTGAAGGCCGGGCCAGACAAACTTAGATCCAATCAGCCTCACTGATACTCAGACTCCCAGGTGTGACGGGGAGTGAACTAAGTCAAAAACTCGACGGCACCAGGCAACTGGCACGACGGCGAGACATCGCAGAGGAGGGTAGGACCACCTTCTTGCACCACAGCATCCTCAAGCTTGAGGCCCGTAGCGGCGGACCTAAGAGCATGACATGACAGAAAGATCCACCCCGAGGTTCACAGGACGCACCAGCTCCCACGATGGACAACCTGCAACAGGGTTGGCCTTCTCCGCCACACGCTGAATGACCGTTGAGAACTCGGAGATGGTCGCCAGGTGGCGCTGCTGGCGAGCAGACCATGGCTCAGTCACCTTGGACAGAGCAAATGTCAACGATTTGTGGTCGACATAGGCCGAGAAAGAGCGGCCCTCAAGCAGGAAGTGGAAATGGCGCGTAGTCAGGTACAATGCTAGCAACTCCTGGTCAAAAATGCTGTACTTGTGCTCGTTGTCTCGCAGTTTACGGCTGAAAAACGCGAGATGCTGCCACGCACCAGCCACACGCTGCTCGACCACGGCCACGTCTGATGCTTCGGTTGTCAGAGCAATGGATGCCTGAGGCACGGGATGCGCCAGGAGCGCCGCGTTGGCCAGGGCGGACTTAGCCCCGGCAAAGACCTGGATCTGTTCGGGAGTCTGATCGACCTGGTTGTTGCTGTTCCTAAGCCTCAGGACGCAGCACTAAGCCTTGCAGCCAAAACGCTGGTGGAACCCGGATGGAAACTCCAGCCACAATCGCCGGGTCCGCCTCCTCCGCTGCTGGCTGCAGGGAATCCGATGCCACGCTCTGCACGGACCCGATCCGCTTCTTCAGCCAAACCCCGGAAGTCCCCAGCGGCCAGGTACGGGGAGTTAGCGAGGGCTGCGTGTACCAGAGGCGGCAGCTGGCGCGGGAAAATGTGCGGAAAAAGGAAACCACCTTCATCCGAGTCCAGCAACGACAGCATATGGTCCATAATAAGGTCGCTCGGCCCCACAGCCACTGAAAATGGTTTGTATAGTATCGGAAACTCTGCAACACTCCTGATCAGAGCCTTAGCGCTGTCAGCAACCAATCACCCAATCACTTCTTCTGCGACCAAACTGTAGTTAGATTCTGACCTATATTCAATCAGAGTCATAAATGATCAATAATCTGTTGTCATCTGCCGTTTTCTAGTCTTGCTGACACGTCGAAGCACTTCACACAACAGATTTTGCACGATAAACCCAGCAGCACATAACTATGTATATGCAAATCTCTCTCCACCCATCCACTGTTGGCGCACTCGTCAGGAGCATTTAGCATGTTAACGTGTTCAATAGACACATGAAACGTATCACCGAAAATAAGCAAAAAACACTGATATATAAAAAATGAACTCATATGTAATGAAGCACGTGAATGTGTGTATTTATAAGTCTTGAAGACAGTTTACATTCACCCAGTCACACAAATATTCATATAGTGCATGGATTTGCAGCCCTTTGTATCTATGGTTCTATGGGGTTCAGTGTCTTGCCCACTTACAAATGAAAGAGATTCTGTTATATTTTCTCGTTTACATTTTGCCCTCTTGTTTAAACTCTACCATTGCCTACGAATGTGTGATCTGATTTCATGACCAGAGAAAGTGTTACAAATTGTAGCCTATGAAACAGATTAGAGGCTGTGTACTTGTGTGAGTGCTCCTACCTGGACCAGTTTGTAGAAGTAAGCATACTGCCGGGCCGTGTTTTTATACTGGCTCAGAACATCCTGCACTGCCTGCGTGCCCAGCAGCAGCTCCACCTCCTCCTGCTGGTAGTACAGAGGTGTGTCATACTCCAGCGGAAGAGTGCGGATGTACGGCAGCCATGCTGAATCCGGGCTGGCTCGCTCACAGAGCAGGTGGAGGGCCAGGGTCACGTTGCCCATGGCCTGTAGGATGCGGTCCTGGCTGTGCAGTGGACCTGTAACCAAGAGGTTCCAATCAGTGAGAGGCAGATGTACAGCAGCACAGCCCTGTGCAAGAATGAACATCACTTGTGTTTGCTGTGAAAATCAAAGAACTGTACAACTGCAGTCGAACTGAAAACAGTAGCCCCCCAAGACAAAACTGAGACTAGAAGCAGAAAGAACATTATCACAGATGTTTCCACCAGGGCTATAGATGTGTACAAAGAATTCCCCAGGGAAACTCCATTTGTATTACTGAAAATAAATGAGTCCAGCTCCTTTCAACATGAAATGGTCCATTCTTCCTGTTTGTTCCACCACTTAAATATTTACACAGAATGTGTTAAATTCATCAGTACAGGCTGATTTGTCATCCTACCCAATAACACCAGCAGGATTTGGAATTAGAATCCACGATGTTTTCACAGGAAGTTTGTATACTATCATTTTGAAAAACAGAAAATTACTTGAAAAGTCAGTCATTAAAACAATTAAATTAAAATAAAAACCCAAATCTAGCAGCACACACATAGCTCTGCTCAGGGGAATGCCAACAAAGCAAACAAAGCAGAATTGACCAATGCTTACTGAGACTATGATGGACTGTGAGTAGAGTCTCATTAACTTTAGACAAGTTACACAGGATCTGCAAGTAAAGGAAACCATCGTGCACATGCACAGGAATTCTAAAGCCATTCACAGAATCAGGTGGAAAAAATTGCCAAAACACTTTCTCGTATCGGCTCCAGTATATAAGTAGTTCTCCCTCCGGTCATGTCACACCCTTTCACAAGACTTTCAGGTTTTCATCATCCTGCTCACCAAAAAGCAAACAGAGCGAATGAAAGCAAAAACCTTTTGGCTGAGGTAGAGTTCGTTTTGTTGTTCAATGTTAACATGATGTTAAACAGATGGCCTGACCCTGGTTCAACTGTACCTATGAGTCACTTGGACGAGCTATATCTTAAGTAAACAGCTCAAAGACAGATAATGGTCGGGCTTCTTCAGAAACTAATTCTTAGTTCTCACCAAGCACAGAGTTCTGAGCTGACTCCACTGTCATCAGCATCTTCCTGGGAATCCAGAGAAACAACTCTTCAGCCTGCACCAAGAGGAACAGAACATTCATGAATCAGATTTGCTTCGTTCAGAAGCAAAATATCTCTTCACCCCAATCAGCAGTATTCCCTGTTTACCAGCTGACCTTGCTCCTGTGCTGCTGTGGGTCAAACTGTTGCTCACCTTGATGTGTGTGGTGGCCCGCAGGCCATAGCCCTCTGTGCCAAAGCTGCTCAAAGTGAAGCCCTCACAGGAAGCCCCATTCTCCTTAGCCCAGGACATGAGGTCTGGGAAGTAGTCCTCCCTGCTGCCTTCGAACACGACTGACATACCTGAAAACACAGAAACATTCACCTGGATGAGAATGATTTGAAGTGAATGACTTCAAACTGAAGTGATTGATGGGGTACGTCCACGGACTCACCTTTCTGTTTCTTACGGACCTTCTCCACTAAGCATCGGATCTGAGTGTACTCCTCCCACTCCTTACCAGCAGACGGTGTTGCACTGCTGCATTCTGGGAGAACACGTGGTAACCATTATCATTTCAATTCAGCAAAATAAAATGCACTGGGACCTTGACATTGTGTCATTGTTAAGTTACACAAATGAATGAGTAAACTACAGCGTCACAAGCACTTGAGACTTTAAAATGATTTAAGTCTCAATACATGATTTATGTTTCGGAGTGGAGAGGTCAAGAGGAGGTCAAACTCTCTTCTTTCTATTTGATCACTTTTTCTGCGAGTGAATGTGACATTTAAGAAAGAGATTCAAAGAGACATACTCTGCAGCAGGTCAGAGATGAGGTTCATCATTTCTTTGGGTGAAACCACTGCAGTGGCTCCTGTGCCCGACTTCTGAGTTTTGACTCGACTCTTCTTCCCCATGCTGCTGGATGGACAACTGCGTTAAGAGGAAACACACAATCATTTCAGCATCATGTTAGCGAGTCAGAATTCCAGCAAGTGCGTTTCTCCACTGTCCTCCACAACACAAAACACACAGGCAGAGTCACACTCAACATTTGGATTGCATTTCCAAGACAGCTATCTTTTCCAACATCTCCCTCCACCCCATTACCAGAGAGAGAGCAGCTCCAACATCCAAAGAGTGCACTGAGTACACAGCAGTTCATCTAGTGATTAGTTAGGACCTCGATGGCGTCTTGGAAACGCGTGCATTTTTGTGTGTGCATAATTTGACTCTTTTAAGAAAAAGCCGCACTTAGTTTTTCTTGCAGTTGTTATCTCACACTATTGAATTAACATTCCAAAGTGTAAAATTAAGGAAAGGTTGATCTATTGGTATCTACTGCACCTCACATAAATATAATGTGCACTGTTTTCAGAGAATCTACTAAAGGATAAATGGACATTTTCTGAATTTTCATGACAGCCAAAGGTTTCCATGGGTTTGGCTGCAACATTCAACATCATCATTATATGTCACCATATCCGACACAAACATTTGATCTACATGTAGAGGTTAAACTTAACAAAGGCTTTTAAACATGGAGGGAGAACGAGCTAGAATTGAGTGAAAGTATTCCTTCACCTGTAATCACTAACATTAATTCCAGTTCATCTTAACATGATAAATGATATAGGTTTTACAGATACGTTCCATATTACAGGGTTTTTCAAAAGGGGTGAAAATTTGTATTTGGTTTTTCCAATGTTCAAAAATATGGTCTTTGACAAGACCAAGTCATATCATTACAGCAATACGTGCAGTTGCTCTTAGTTTATGTCAACACACTTTGCTGACGTATTGAAATATTGTTCTGGAAATGTAAAGTGAAATTAAAAAATATGACCCTACCCATTACTGGCCACATAATCCTGAGAACGTTAACCAGCGAGTCCGTGAGACAGACTCATGTTTCTTTTTACCTGTTTGATTCTGTTTGCACATATTTTAATTCAAGTTTTTGTGGTGCCTTTGAGAAGTTCTTCCAGCTGGGCTATAGAGAGAACTATTATAAAAGATAAAATATAACCACAGTGTATGTGCATATCTTACTATGATGTTTATTACAAAATAAAATTCCTGAGGGCAAATAACATTGATAGCACTTCCATTTTGACATTTCGTGATAGAAACGCTTCATAGTGGAAGAAAATGGGAAACAGTTGAAAATACAGCTCAGGATTCTTAAGTCAAATCGTCAAGATATAACTTTATCAACTCTACTTCTAAACAGAACATTTGTTTTTACAGATGCATGCTCTTCAGCTTGGGTTGGCAGCTTGGGTCTCTTCAATGTTTTACAACAGCCCCGGTGTGTTAGCCTCCTCTCAGCTGCTCAGGGAAATAACAATTGCTATTGAGGTCCAGAGCAAAGTATTACAGAGAGGCAACCTACAGGTTGCCACCCACCACGACTGCTGTACCGTAGCAAAAACATCCTGAATCCATTCCACATTATAGCGTGAAGGTTTGGACCAAACTTAATTGAGCAAAATGAATGAGTGGACAATCGCTGGAACAGTGGGATTCTTGGATGGACCTCAGGATCAGATCCTGACTGACTGGCTCATACACATCAACTCTTGTTTCAAGGGGGCAACTGGAGCAGGGGCAACAAGAACAATTCAATAACAATAATGCATCTCGTTATGATTATTATCTTACTAGAGATGTAGTAGTAATATATACTGTCTATTTTTAATGGGCACAATCACAATGTATTGATTGTAGAGGAAGAGTTGTCAGACTCAACCAGACTGATCAGTCCTTACTTGTTTCTTCTCATTTATATACAAATCACACGTGTATTTTAATATTGATCCATATTTCCAAAGCCATACTTGAAAATGAATCCTCGCAAAGTGATTCTAGATAAGAGAGTTCACACATGCACGACGTGCACACGACACACGACGTGTTGACCGTACGTCACAGCGCTGTTCGTTCTGTCGGTTTGACAACTAGAGAAGCAGAAACACGGGGGGGGGGGGTGNNNNGGGGGGGGGGGGGTTGCCCTGAAAGTGCCGAAAATATCGAAGCACACGGTGTTAACGGTTAAACCAGGTCTGAAGAACCGCCTCTGGACTCTGTCAAAGCCTGCGGACAATCACTGACAGAAAGTTGAGCTAACCCCGCCCCGCACGGACCTCAGCCCCGTTAGCAGCGTCCCTGCTCTGTGGGGCTTTCACTTCGAGCCGTGTCAGACAACTAGTGACCCAGAGCTCCCGGATGTACAGCTCCCATGTTCAGCGGCACGGGCATGATGAGGCTTTTTAACGTGGAAACATAAATACTATCCATTCACCCCAGCGGTGAGAGTTACCCCCCCCACCCCCCCGAAGGCCAGTCGCTAGCTAACCACCAGGAGCCCGGGACCGAGCGAGCAGCGAGCGGAGCGAGGCTCATCCACACGGGGCAGAACGAGCTGTTGCCCGCTAATCTCCCCGGGGCTGAGTTTGAGAAGGAGCTCATCTCCCCGGGGCTGAGTTTGAGAGGGAGCTAATCTGCTGATTAGCCTGTTAGCTGAGTCCACGGCGCACGCGCGGCCTGTGGAGGCGCCACACAGACACACAGACACAGAACACGAGCGGACATGAATCCGAATCCAACAATAATCCCACTACAACACATTTATCGCAGGTTGACTCGTTACCTTTCCACTGACAGCAACCGCCTCTCTGCTCCTGCACAGACACCAAGCTTGACCCACTTCCGCGTCTGATTGGTGCGAATCCCGAGCAGAGCCCGCCTAATTCCATGAGATTCTAGGCTTTTGATTGGTTGTTGAACAGCAAACCGAGCAAGCCTGGCAGCCAATTGGTTACACGTGATACACCCCCTTCTTTCCGCGCACTGTGATTGGACGTGTACTTTTAGAAAGCTAAACCCGACCATAGTTGGTAATGATTGAAATACAGTGATAGGTTCAAAGAAACGTCAATCAAAGACAGAGATCAAGCAAGTTTGGTTGGTGCCGCTCATTGAAAGCACCGACACTAGTGTGTGTGCGTGTGTGTGTGTGTGTGTGTGTGTGTGTGTGTGCTGTTTATGTTTAGTTGTCAAATATATTTTCTTATATAAAATACATTATTATAAATTAACTTCATGAATGTTCTTAATAAGAAAGAAACTGACACAGATTTATGAAGGAAGAACTTTTACATTTGATTGCAAACCATCTCACACATTTTCAACTATATAGACTTTTTTTCAAAAATATAAAGAGATGCTTCTCAACGCTAACCAATAGGAAATGTTTATTCACGCTCAGCATGGTCTTTTTCTAAAATACACTCATGAAAGCACGTTTCTATCTGAGTCAATGGGCCCTTTGCTGTATCTCGTTTGAATGTCAATTTATTATTGACAGTTTGAGTGGGGTCAGTTGCATTGCTCTGTATTTGATATGGAAACAGTGGATAGTGATTGAGCTGAAGCTGAAGCTACTAGCTCAGTATTCTGGTGTCATTTTGAGACACAATAATGACGTCATCCTAATCTACATACAGGCAGGTACACGGGTTTACACACATTCTCCTCTGCAGGGAAGCAGTCAGTGTTAACATTTGGAAAATCCACCGGTTCAGTATGAAGGTGTGATCTCATCTTCTGTGGAACTGCCCCTGTAACTCATCTCCATCTCACAGTTCTTCCTTTGATGTGTGTGGATGATAAATATTGAGCCTTAAATGGAGGGTTTCGGTTGTGTTGAGTGACTCTGGTTTTGGGAAACGTCCGTGTCCTAGCATTAAAACAGTCTGATCGATCTGAAGAGTCCTGTCGTTGGAGCCTTATTGATCAGTGAAGGCTCCGCTGTGACCAAACAATTTGTCAGCAAGCTGTTCTGAGCCTCTGCTTTTCAAACGAAAACACGGCAGCATTTACAAACTCTCCTTTTCAAGAGGGTCTGAAACTCCACTGTGGATCCTACACTTTCAAACAGCAAGGTTTGAATGAGAGCGTAGCCTCATCCAGTCATACTCAGCTACGGTGACAGCCCTTGTGTCCTGGCAGAGCTGAAACATCAACTAAAACTCAGTTTGGTCCTGTGATTCATTAAAGCTAAGGGAAACAACACGGGACTGAAGAAGTCTCAGGTAAAGCTCTGACTTGAGCGTTGGTGGATGTGTGGCTTCATTTTGTGTCTGACGCCTGTAACGGTCCTTTGAACTGGTTTCCTGAGAGATGCTGAGTGATGGACGGCTTAGAGCCAGAGGCATCGCCAAGTTTTCTCCAGAACACCTGCCCGGAAAAAACAAATGTTTATTAGTCATCGTGTGTGTGCACAAACAAATGTTTATTAGTCATCGTGTGTGTGCACAAACAAATGTTTATTAGTCATCGTGTGTGTGTGAGTATGTTTACACCAAATAACAAGCACGTAGTAAAAGGAAGTGCCTCTTGAATGTCCGTGCCGTCTGTGTGGCTTCATGTGGCAGAGCTGAGTGTGAGATGTGATTCATCGATGCTGGAGTTCAGGAACATGTTTGTTCCCAGTGGAACTATTTAACGTTGATGTTGTGTCTCTGATTCATATGTTTGTGATGATCTGTTCGGTGATGTCTGTTCACAGCTGTTTTAGGCTCCATCATCACTTACACTGCACATCTCTCTGACAATGGCGTTCTCTTTCTCATTGAAATCTTCATCATATTCCTGTGAACACGGTCTATCAATCTTCTCGTGGACCTGCAACACACACAACACACACACACACATACACACACACACATACACACACACACACACACACACACAAACGTTTTTGTATTTTCTTGTCACTGCAGCTCTAAGTTTCAGGTGTGTAAAAGCTTTAGCTTATTTTGGCCACTAGATGGCAGTGAATGTTTTTCAGTGCAAACAGAGAGAGAAGAGTCTCCCCTGGATTCAAGCAGTGATCAATAAAGGCTGTGAGGCTTCACCCAACCTCCGAGATCCACTTGTGCAGGAGTATTTTTCACATAACTATTAAAATTGATGATTTTACAAAAAGCATGAATAAGACTTGCACCGCAATTGATCCTTTCGATGGAAGGATGACATCAGTCAAATTGATAGGTGCTGAAAATGCTTGCCAGGTGCAGTTTAAAGTTTTCCATTCAAATTCTGAAACTCTCATAAAATCCTAGTTCTGCAGACCTGACGTTGATGGGCTCCGTGTCTCCGGGTCGTCGCTGCTACAGTTCTAAAGTTATGGTTTCATTTGGAGGAGCAATGATGAAAATGAACCAGCACTAAACACGATGTGAGATACAACTGGAAATGGATGTGTGACGACATCCAATCAATAATATTGACCTGCTGCTGCAGCTCAGGATTTAGGGTCTGTTCACGAGACCCTACTAAATGGTTAACGATGTCATTCATACTAGAAGTACACTCCACTGTCACTGTGGTGAGGAAATGACATGACACTAATCCTTGAGTTCATGCACAAAAACTCCTGCATTGTTCGTTGATATTGTTGCAATAAGGTAAAAGTACAACATTTGAGAGAAGGATTGAAATACTTTCATAAGTAAAGATTTATGGAAAGAAAGAGCGAACCTCCACATAACATTCATCAGCGCATTTGTGGTTTACCTTCATCGCACGACCTGTTGCCTCTGGCTTCGGTCCTGGAGGGATGTAGAAGCCTGGGGGGGAGGGGGTCCGGGCAGCCCCCTGCAGAGACAGAGGCCACAAGCAATGCTGTCATCCAGCGAACAGAGAGGTAGAATACAGGGCAATTGTGGCAAAACACAGAGCAAAAATGAAGATGTATCTGTGCTGAGGCAGGACTGGGCGTTGCCACGGTGACCGGAGGCCTCGCAGACCTGCAGAGCAACAAGAGGAGCTCAAGCTGCTGCTCCGACACGACTCGGCCGAGACGCCGCCTCCTGCATCGGCGGCAGGAAGCTCAGTTTCCTCAGGTGAAGGAAAAGAGCTGACACAGCGACTTCACGCGCCGATAAACATCTGACCATCTTTCTGTTGTTGTCTTTCTTTATTTCTGATCACATCGAATGATAAGATAACTTTACCTTGACAGGAGGCTAAGTGATCAAATCCTAGGTGGTCTTTGAAAGTAAACAGGGGGATTAGACATCACGTCATATGTTCGGGGAATCCTCAAATATCCTCGTGGAGGCCGCCATGTTTGACAGTAGAGAGGTGGATGTGCTGCACGTCTTTGAGTTTGAGTGACAGCTGAAGCCCAACATACGCTTCTCCTGTAGTTCAGTCTGAGGTGATGGATACAACACGCAACTTCACCTCTAGGGGTCAACAAATCGTACACACAGCACCTTTAACTCTTTCAAATAGAATCTTCTTTGTACAAAAACTATTATTATTATTACTGTAATCATACCATTAGTATTATATTATTATTAGGGTCATTTGCATGATCAGTAAGAGTAGTAGTAGTAGTAGTAGTAGTAGTAGTAGTAGTAGTAGTAGTAGTAGTAGTAGTAGTAGTAGTAGTATCATAATGATGGATGCACCGACATTAGGTTGCCATCTGCTGGACAGCAGGAGGTATTACACACTCGAGTTCACCAGACTGCCCCTACGAAATGATGGGGCTGTTGGAACTTGCCCTGCGCGTCTTGCCCCAGTGGATTCTCAGTGAGATGACTGATGATTAATATCGTCCGTGTTCGCTCGGCAGTTGCTTCCTGTCGCTGTGCGTCTGCGAGCAGCCGGAGCCGCTCGGCCCCGCGGACCGGACCGGGCCGGCGGATGGCTCCGGCGCCGGGTCCCCGCTCGGCACCGCGGACCGGACCGGGCCGGCGGACGGCTCCGGCGCCGGGTCCCCGCGCGGCCCCGCGCCGCCGCACGTCAGAGCCCAGCCCGCGGCGCAATGGGGGCAAAGTGCAGACAGGAAGCGGCCTCAGCTCCGCGCGGCCGGATCCAGCGTCTGCGCCACTCGGCAGAATGCGGCGGAGTCACAGCCTCGAACCGAGCCTCCTGTGGAGCTCTCCGCTCGGCCTCCTGTGCTTTTACACGTTCTGCTTCGCACCCGTGACGTCACACCCGCAGTGTTTGGACTTCAAGCCTCCCTTCAGACCGCTGCGGGAGCTGGACTTCTGCGTAATGTACAGGGAGTTCGGTTGCTGTGATTTTCAGAAGGACCAGGAGCTGATGAGCAGATTCTACAGAATCATGGATCACTTCGATTACCATGGATACGCGACCTGCGCGGCCTACGTGCAGGAGCTGCTCTGTCAGGTAGGGTTGAAGGAGCAAAGGTCAACTCCATCAGGAGCCAGGAGACAAAGAGTCTGTCAACAGAAGCTGCTTTAGTCCGGACGTGACTTCCTGCTTCCTCTGTCTAACCCACGGCCACAGGAAGTCACTGCAGACCAGTCTCTGTCCTGCAGGGGTTTGGACACTTTGTGTCCACATTCTGTCAGAAACACATGAGCTGACATCATGTGTTCCAGTCCCACTCTGGGGAATGGGCAGCGTTACAGGAACACAGACGAGTTATTTAGCACCAAACACTGAAAGAACAATCAAGTATATTTTTCAATCTTTACTAAACTCGCGCATGTTCACAACACTACAGGTTCTGAACAGTTCTGCAGGACGTGGGAGGTTTTACATCGTATACTTACACCGAGTATCGCTCATTGTTCTGTAGCTACAGAGCAGGACAGAGAACTGGCTGGACGTAGTATTATTGTTTGTAGCAGTAGTTATTTAAAGGGCGTCGCACAATATCCATTTAATGCAACTCGCTGCTCCAGATCAGATTCTGTGTTGATGAGTTCGTTGGTGGTGATACCTGCGCACGTTACTCATCAAGACTCTCCATCAACTCCTCTCATCAAATACAATGATACTGGATAAATGACGCAATTACATGTTTTTGAAATCCACAAATTCTTATCCAAACCTCAAATGATTTATCTTTACGCTTCTTATAGAAACATTAGTATTAGAAGCTGTGGGAGAGGTCATGTCCTCTTCAACCTCTTCAACCTCTTCAACCTCTTCAACCAGCAAACATTCAAACACTCCGAGTCTCTGAGGCCAGGGACTGTGCTCATGGTGCTGTAGTACTAACTCTCTGCTGTAGTACTAACTCTCTGCTGTAGTACTAACTCTCTGCTGTAGTACTAACTCTCTGCTGTAGTACTAACTCTCTGCTGTAGTACTAACTCTGCTGTAGTACTAACTGTCTGCTGTAGTACTAACTCTCTGCTGTAGTACTAACTGTCTGCTGTAGTA